>JBBGZY010000986.1:42500-158325 GCA_037952925.1 Lithobates clamitans | reverse complement strand
AAAGATCCTGAGAGGGCCCCCTTTTTCTCAAAATCGTTTAAAAGGAGATTCCCTTTTGATGAGGATAGTGCTCAGGTTTGGAACAAAAGACCTAAGCTTGATGCGGTCTTCTCCCAGGTCTCACGAAATACAGACCTAGCATTTAAGGATATGGGGGGTGGGGTCCTGAAGGACACCATGGATAAAAGATGAGTCCCAGGCCTTTAACAGGTAATCAACGCTTGCTAAACCCAAGCTGGCAATGGCGTCAACTATAGTAAGCAGGAATCTGGAGCACTGGTTGGAGCAGTTAAAAAGCATATTGAGGTGGGGACCTCCCGCAAAGATTTGATTGACATTTTGCCAGTTTTACAAAAGGCGGTTGGATTACATGGCAGACACCTCTGCAGAATCTCAGAGAATGTCCACAAGATCTCCATCCCTCTGTACATAGGCGTTGTGGGTTAAGACATGGTCAGGAGATTCTGCCTCAAAGGTAAAGCTGTGTGGTCTTTCGTTTTGAGGGACATCTTGTGTTTGGCCCTGATCTTGATGCTGTGTTAGACAGAACAGCGCACAAGAAGGCCTTTCCAGGCAGTAACTCCACAGGTGAAGAAGAATTTTCCTTTTCACCAAATCCAGGATACTAAGGAGGCAGGACAAGGGTAATGTTCTGACCTAGCCAACCTGCCAAAAACCAGTGACTGTTTTCCGACTGGGAGGAAGACTACAGTCACTCCTTCTGAACCATTCTCTCATCTTTGGTCTTCCTTTCCTATACCAGTACAAGGGTATAAGACTCTTAGCCGCGTTGATAAGCTGTGGTACTAATGTTTTCAAATATGTCTTGCTTGGTGTTTCGCTCTTATGAAATAAGCATTCCCACGGATTGTCCTGGATAACCCTGTTTATCTTTTATTATCCCCCTTACTTCCCCTCCAGAATTTTCTAATTTCCGGGCATTGCCACCAAATATGCGCCGTTGACCCCATTTCCTTACATCCCCTCCAGCATAATTGTGAGATTTCCTTCTGGCATTTATGTTCACGATCAGGTGTTATGTACATTCTCGCCAAACATTTGAAGTTCAACTCTAATATTTTAGAGTTAACAGAGATGGCACTCGTGATCTTCAGGGTCTGTGATCTGCAGTCCAACTCATTCCTTCCTTTCTTCCTTTCTTTCTTTCTTTCTTTCTTTCTTTCTTTCTTTCTTTCTTTTCTTTCTTTCTTTCTTTCTTTCTTTCTTTCTTTCTTTCTTTCTTTCTTTCTTTCTTTCTTTCTTTCTTTCTTTCTTTCTTTCTTTCTTTCTTTCTTTTCTTTCTTTCTTTCTTTCTTTCTTTCTTTCTTTCTTTCTTCTTTCTTTCTTTCTTTCTTTCTTTCTTTCTTTCTTTCTTTCTTTTCTTTCTTTCTTTCTTTCTTTCTTTCTTTCTTTCTTTCTTTCTTTCTTTCTTTCTTTCTTTCTTTCTTTCTTTCTTTCTTTCTTTCTTTCTTTCTTTCTTTCTTTCTTTCTTTCTTTCTTTCTTTTTTCTTTCTTTCTTTCTTTCTTTCTTTCTTTCTTTCTTTCTTTCTTTTCTTTCTTTCTTTCTTTCTTCTTTCTTTCTTTCTTTCTTTCTTTCTTTCTTTCTTTCTTTTCATAACGCCTTTATCCACCCTAGGGCTCTTTGCCTAAATCCTATCTCCTCAAGGGTACACATCATGAAGCCCCAGTCTACTCTGTCAAACGCTTTTTCAGCGTCTATAGACAGAAGTAGACCTTGGGCTCCACTCTTTGATTTTCTGTGTGACTTATGCCCTGTACACACGGTCGGACTTTGTTCGGATATTCCGACAACAAAATCCTAGAATTTTTTTTCCGACGGATGTTGGCTCAAACTTGTCTTGCATACACACGGTCACACAAAGTTGTCGGAAAATCCGATCGTTCTGAACGCATTGACGTAAAACACGTGCGTCGGGACTATAAACGGGGCAGTAGCCAATGGCTTTCGTCTCTTAATTTATTCTGAGCATGCGTGGCACTTTGTCCGTCGAATTTGTGTACACACGATCAGAATTTCCGACAACGGATTTTGTTGTCGGAAAATTTTATAGCCTGCTCTCAAACTTTGTGTGTCGGAAAATCCGATGGAAAATGTGTGATGGAGCCTACACACGGTCAGAATTTCCGACAACAAGGTCCTATCACACATTTTCCGTCGGAAAATCCGACTGTGTGTACGGGGCATAAGAGCGTTTTTATACTATTGTTGCCTCCCTCTCTACCCGGAATGAACCCAACCTGGTCAGGGTGTATAATCTTCATAATTTGTTTCAGTCGGTCCACCAGCACTTTTGCAAATAATTTCGTGTTGACATTTACTAGCGAGATAGGTCTATAGCTGGAGCACTGTGTACTGTCTTTACCCTCTTTGAGGATAATAGCTATATTAGCCTCCAGAGCTTCTCTCCTCATTTCCCCATTGTCCCCTATTTCATTCATATAAGCACATAAGTTGGGGATTAAATAATCCTGATCTTTTTTGTAATAGAGCACTGTCAGCCAATCCGGGCCAGGGCTCTTGCTAACTGGTGTTTCCTTAAGGGCTCTTCTAACCTCCTCCTCTGTTATGGGGGGCCTCTAAAATATGTTGGTCCTCTTCCGGGATTTTGGGCATGCCACTTTCTTTAAGGTAGCTTTTGATTTCACATTTATTTATTTTTTTTCTCTCCCTTCCTGGGTGTCCTTTTTATTGATGGCGTACAACTCCCCATAGTAATCCTGGAAAATTTCCGCAATCTCGCTGTCTTTGAATCTGATGTCACCTGCCTTTGTTTGTTTTTATTTTATCAATATAGTTGGAGGATTTTTCTTTCTTAGGGCTTTAGCCAATAATCTCCCTGGTCTATTACCTCCTATGTATCTTTCTTTTTTCACGAGGCTGTAAGTTTTTCGGGTTTCTTGTTCTATTAGGGACCGCAAGGCCTCTCTCCTCCTAAGTAGACTCATTAGGACCTCCCTGTCCCACGTTTTCTTGTGTAGTTGTTCCAAGATCAAAGATTTCTTGATTAAGAATTACTTTCTTTCTCCCTTTTTCTTTACCTCGGATCCCACCATCAAGAAGATTCCCCTGATATAGGCTTCGTGGGCCTCCCAGACTATAGCTTCTGATGTCTCCCCGGTACGTTCGTTTTTAAAGAAATTCCAGCTCCTCTTTGATGTGTTTTATTATTCTATCGTAGAGGAGGTCCTCAAGTCTCCAACTCTTACCCCCAATTTTGCGTTTACCTATTTTCAGCTGTAGTCTTATTGGTGCGTGATCAGAAAAAGTCTTTGTACCAATGTCCGTGCCCACAACCTCCTCCAGGAGACGATGCTCCAAAAGGAAGAAGTCTATTCTAGAGTACGTCGTGTGTACGGGGGAGTAGAAAGTAATCTCTTAGATTGTGATGTTGCGTCCTCCACATATCCACCTATTGGTTTGGTCACAGCTTCTTTTTAAGTTTGTTCAACCACATCCCACCAGTCCCCCGCGCACGCAACGTACAGTCTTTACTTGGTTTTAAACACAGGTTTAAGTCCCCTGCTATTATCACCCCCCCTTGCCTGAATTCCTCAAACTTTGCAAGGATTCCCAATAAGTACCTGTAAGGGTTTTTATTTTGGCCGTATACGTTCGCCAGTGAGCATGCTGACCCATTTAATTTGCCTCTTAGGAACAGGTATCTCCCCTCTGGGTCGACCAGCCTCTCCTCTAATGTAAATGATACATGCTTGGCGAAACCTATCGCCACTGCTTTGGCACCCCTAATCGGGAATCACCATAAAACCAGGTCGGGTATTCCCTGGAATGGATGCTCTGATTCTTACCCAGGGAGAGGTGCGTCTCCTGTAATATTTTCTTCTGTAATAGAGCAACGTCGGCTTTAAGTAGTCTTGGTTCACCCAGAATGTTTCCACGTTTAGTGGGAGAATTGAGACCCCTTACGTTGTATGAGATAATATTTAGGCTACTCGTGTTTTTTTTTATCTAAGGCAAAAGGTGAGTGTCCCTTCCAGTTTGGCCCAAAGAGTGGTAGGCAATGGAATACAGACTTCCCTCCCACCCACACCGTGCCCCCCCATCCTCCCCATAGACCCAAATAATGGAGGCCCCTCTGACTATCGCTGGCCTCCCGGTTGTTCCCCTAGAGGTTGAGCCCGATGTGGGCGCAAGCAGAACCAACACTCCCCCCTGGGTTAGGAAATTTTCCTTGCCCGCCTGCCCCCCCCCCCTCCAACTCATAGATATTCATCTAACAGCATAGAGATCGTTTCAGACCTATTTGGTTTCTACTTAATGGTTCATTTTACGTTAAGGGTAGGTTTCCAGACTGTTAGATCCTCTGTGGGCTCTTGATTTACTCTCTCCCCCCCCCCCCCCCCCCACCACCACCACCAACCCGGGATTTCTACTTGTGGTACATCAAGTCGGTGACACACTTTTTGTGTTTCTTCCGGAAATCTCAGTACTGCTGAGCGTCCATCTTTACGTCCAATTAGGCAGGCTGGAAAGCCCCAAGAATATTCCACATCGTGTGTTTTGAGCCAGTAGTGGTTTCAGGGTTCTTCTCCTAGTTAGGGTCTCAGCCGCCAGATCTGGGAAGATTTGCAGTTTTGCTTCTCCAAACTTCAGTTGTGGATTTTTTTCTTATGCTGACTACTTATCCTAGTAGTTATGGAAACTGACAATAACGCCCCACGGGATGTCTCCGCCGATTTCGGCCGGGTTTCTGATCCTGTGAACTTTCTAGTTTTAGTTTACGACTAGAGTCAAGTGGGTTGACCAGGCCTCCAAAGATGACATCCATTTTTTCTTGTAGATTCTCTTTTTCACCTTGAGACTCTGGGAGACCTCTGTTCCGAAGATTTTTCCTCCTATTTCGGTTCTCCTGGTCTTCCAGTCTGTACCTTTTTATGTTTCTCTGTTCTTTCTGCATCCCTTCCATCTGCAGCTTGAGATCTTTTAACTCGGCCCCTTTCTTTTCCGTCATGGTTTCTATCTCCTCGACTTTTTAGAATATGGTTCATGTTCTCACGCAGGGTTCCTATCTCCCCTTTTATTGTTTCGAGCCTTGCGAACATTTCAGCCATTTCTCCCTTAGTGGGGAGCTGCTTTTTCTGTTGGGGTTCTAGTCTTGTTTCTTCCATTGACTCGCTACCCGTAGAACGGGTGTCTGTCTCCACCAACTGGCTTCTTGTCCCGATTTTTAGATGGGCATTCTGGGGTTTTACTTTTTGCCCCCGTGGCTTTCCCCGGAATTATTACTGTCATTAACCATATATTTTCTGATTTGTTCCCGGGCTTGCGCTTAATTTGGGTGGGTTTGCGATGGCTCCTTTTGTTGATTTACCTCCTCATTTTTCTTTTCCTTCCCCCTCTTTCTTCTCTAAATACACTTTGCTCCTGTGGAGGTTTAAGGCTGGGAACTAAATATGGACGACAGTCCGAACGACCAAGCTCTAAAACACAGTATATGTTTACTTCTGTGTAGAGACAGGGGGATTGGCCGATCTTATTTGACCTAGCTGGGTTGGTGGATAGTGGCTCACCAGCTATGCTGCCTAGTTGTATAGGTCTGTAACGTTACCTGGCTAGTACAAAGTATAGGAAGCCCAGAGCTGTCAACACACAAGTCAGCAGTCGCTACCGATCCCTGGGCATTACCTACTATAGAGTTTTATATAGCGTAAAACACAGCATGCGAGAGTCCAGTCACATTGCGTTGTGTTGCCTTAACCCACACCCTTAGATATAGAAAACAGCAGGGACCAATAGGGTTGTTATCAGGTTCAGTATCTAATATGGAGTTTCTAGTCACCACTCTTACTTCATTTGTTGACCCAGGTAGATATAGCTGTGATGTGTAGTGTCTTGTGGGTCATACGAGTCTAAGTTTTTAAACAGTCACTTACCCCACAGATTGACTTAGCCAAAACACAGCCTTACTAATATCTCGTCCTCTGGAGCTTTTCTCTTCATCTTCCTTTCATCCCGCGGCTTCCACTTCACCCAGACAGGCGCTGGACCCCACTAGCGTGAAGTTTCTTGAGGGTTCTTGCGGATAGCAAGCAGGACAGCCTCTCCAACTCTCGGACACCACACCCACATCCAGCTCCTCCCTCAGCACCCGGCTCTGATAGCTGTCCTGACCCCCCCCCCTCCCAATGGGTCCACCTCCCTGATCATATCTACATGTCCCCTTAGCACCAGCAGCAAAAAGGTGTTTGCATTTGGTGATCGATGTGGGTGGGGTTAGTGTCACATCTGCAGGTCAGAGCCCTTCTGTTAGGACTGACCTCTTCTCCGAGGATCTTCACCAAGATTATGGCAGAGGCTTTGTCACCGCTCTGGATGGGGGGGGGGGATTCTGATTGTACCCTACCTGGATGATCTCCTCGTGTTTGCCAACTTGAAGGCTCTTTTGTGGAAGCATCTTAAGAAAACGGAGAAACACTTAGTTTGGGCTGGCTTCTGAACAGGGAGAATCGAACCTAGTCCTTTCCCACATAAGATTCTTGGGTTACACCATCAATTCTGTGCAAGAAAACATTTTTCCAGAGGAAAAAAGTCCAGACAAGCTTGCCAATTGCGATCCGGGTGACCGTGTCAACCTACAGTCTCGATCCCAGCAGTTCAGTGGGCCCACCTCCATTCAAGAGCTCTCCACCAGAGAATTCTGCAGAATTGGTTTACGGGGAGTCATTAGAGAAACAAATCATGATTCCTTTTCGGGTCAAGAGGAATTTGTGTTGGAGGCAGACAAATTTTTAAAAAGGGGCCTGTTCTGGACGTTTCTGGCAGCAAAGAGGTTAACAATGGATGCAAGCTCCGGGGGTTTGGGCGCACATCTAGAGGGTCAGATTGCCCAAGGATCTTGGACAAAGGAGGAGACCAAGAGATCCTCCAATTGGAGAGAGCTAAGGGCCATTCTCCTAGGGCTTTGGTCATTCAAGGAAATGATCAAGGGCCACCACTTTTAAGTGATATCCGACAATGCTACGGCGGTAGCTTACATCTCGAGGGAGGCACAAGAAGCGGGGTTCTGCTGTTCTCAGCCCTTCAGATCCTGACATGGGCAGAGGATAAGCTAGGGTCTGACAGCAGTACATCTAAAAGGTGGCCTAAATCAGGCAGACTTCCTAAGCAGGAGACAAGTGCTAGAATCAGAATGGAGCCTGAATACAGAAATCTTCCAGATGCTAGTAATCTGAGTTCTCTAGATCTTCTTCCTCTTCCTTTTGGCAGAACCAAGTGGAGGGTCTGGATGCACTAGCTCAGCCTTGGGCCTTCTGCTTGTACTACGCCTTCCCCCTCTTTTTCAGATTCCTCTAGTGCTCAAAGTTGCAGAAGAAATCCACAAGCATGATTCTAGTAGCCCCCTTTTGGCCCAAAAGGGCATGGTTCTCGACCCTACTGAAGTTGGCAGTAGAACCCCACTGGTTTTTACCATTGAGAGGACCAGGGACCCCTCCTTCATCCCAATGTAGGGCATCTCAGGCTGTCAGCCTGGATACTGAGGAGCAAATCCTGAAGAAATAGGGTTTGTCAAAGTTGATTTTGACCCTGCTAGATGGCGGGGACAAAGGTCACAAGGGCCATTTTTTTCAAAACGTGGAAATGTTTCAACTCCTGGTGCACAGGAGGTCATTTCCGTCCTTGAGTTCCTGCATGACGGAATGGAGAAGGGTCTAGCGGCCAGTATTTTAAATGTTCTGGCGGCTGCTTTTTTTTTTTTTTTTCTTCCGGGTATTTCTGAGGAAAGACACACAGGGTTTTTGTTTAAAGGTCTCTTCCATTTTTTTTTTTTTTTTTTTCCATAGATCCCAGTAGATAGTTCTCCCAACTTAATGCCCATCACCACCCTGTCCTAAAAAGGGTGTTTCAGTTTGGATGTAAGATGCTTGTTGCATTATCTTGAGGTTACAAGGGAGTTTAGAAAATAGATTTCTGTGTTCATTCTGTTCTCGGCCGTGTAAAGGTTGCAGAGCCTCTAAAAACAAGAGGAAGATGGCTTTGGCCATCAAAGGATCTTATCAGGCCTTAGATGTAGAACCTCTTGCAGGGGTAGTGGCCCATTCAGCCTGTGCTGTGGCAACATCCTGGGTGGAACGAGCCAGTGCTTCACCAGGACGAATCTGCACAGCAGCTACGTGGATGAGTTTCTCCACTTTCACCTGCCACTATAAGATGGATTTGCTCTCAGCTGTAGACCAATCATTCAGCAGGAAAGTCCTGCAGGTGGTGGTCCCACCCTAGAGTAAGTACTCTTTTATCTCCAGGTGTTGTCCTGAAAGACTATTTGGGAAAACCTTAGTTGGACGTAACAGTATTTCTAGGACTCTTTCAGGACAGCACCTATGACTGTCCCTTGACTGATGTTTAATTGGTTGAATTTAAGTGGTATTATTGCTGTTTTGTTTATAACTTCATGGGTGGAGGTACTCAATGACTGGATGGTGGAAGTGTCCAGTCTTTAAAGTGGTGACTGCAGAGTTGCCTGGGAAAATGGGTGGAGCTACACTCCTCTAGGTGCTGTCCTGAAGGACTCAAATAGTTTCTAGGAGTCTAAGGTGGTGTGTGTGTGTGTGTCGTGTATGTTGTGGTTTGTGTGTTTTTTTGTTTGTTTTTTTTGGATAAAACTGCTTTCAAATGTTCAACAAATTTTGGAATTTTAACTTAATATTCAAGCTTAAATTTATCTAAACCCAGAAAATGCAGCAACTTGGAGCCCAGCTCTGGCTACTCAATGACTATCAAGCCTGGTGTATGAGCTATCAAACCTATGGTAAACCTTTGTCTATAAATCTGTATATAATTTTAATCTTCTTTTTTTTTTTTTTATATATAAGGAAGCCTCAAGCCAACCAGCAAGGTCAACCTCTCCTTCCCAAGCACAAACTAATGCAAAAGTGAGTACAGTAAAATAACATCTGACTATTCCAGAGATATTACAAACATTGGTACACTAATGGTATATAATTGTCAAGGCTTTCTTTTTTAATGGTATTGGTGGCCATTTATTACTTTATTGTATGCCATCTAGGAGGTTCAAAATGTTTATCATAGTACATTGGTGTCAACTTCCTGGAAACCAATCCACAAAGAATAGTAACTTTTGGCTGCTACTTTGAGGCAGATTTACTAAAGTAGAGATACTCCACTTAAAATATTGTAACAATTGACACTTTGACTATAAGCAGATTTAAACTTTTATTTTCATAATTGAGGTGAACAAGCAATTTTTTAGTAAAATTGTTTATTTTGGTACTAGAAAAAAAATGGTGGATTTCTATTTTTTTACGTCACTTAAAACTTATGTATTTTTTTATTTTTAATGTATTTTACATGGCTTGGGGAAAGTGGGAATACATTAGAACAGTGTTTTTATCGCTGTCCTTAAATATTGACTACACTCCCGAGGTAAAGGAAACCTATGTTTATATACCTAGAAGAGGGTGTTCAAAATGTTTGTTTATTTTTTTGGGTCTTATGTCGGGGTTCATCTGACCTATGTTGGTATATTGGCTTTTTTGGAAATATATGCAGATTTTTTTTTTTTTTGCTCATTTTACTCTGGTAGTCAAACTTGTGTATCTGACATTTATTGCAGTAGGAATTAAGCATTTTCGCAAATCTAAAGTGAATATAGTTCCTTTTTTATGCTAGCTAGGCAGATTTCAGTGTTTAATGGGAACTTCAAATCTCCTTTTGTAAGGCAAACTGAACTTGGGACTTAACCATTAGACTTTTCAATGTCTGTTCTGTGCAGGAGCCAAGTGGTTCTCCCACCACAAAACGTCCACGCGGTCGCCCTAAAGGCAGTACAAAGAAGGGCCGGAAAGAAACCTCAAATACTAAGGTGAGTGCTGCATATGTCTCAAGGAAATGCTATCCCTTTTTTTTATAGGTTATCTGTTCACCTTTTGTCAACTTTTTTTTGCTTGTTATACTCATATGGTAGTTTAATCCCTACTTGTAGTGTAGGGCTTGCATGACTATATTTGAACTCGAAGGACTTTTGGATTGATTAAATTAAACCAAAAATGTAATATTCTGCAGCTCCCAAATCCTTAACCTTTTCAGCCCCAGAAGGATTAACCCCCTAATGACCAGGCCATTTATTGCGATGCGGCACTGCATTACTTTAACTGACAATTGCGCAGTCGTGCGATGTTGTTCCCAAACTTGATTTTTTTTTTTTTTTTTTTTTTCCCCCCACAAATAGCTTCTTTTGGTGGTATTTGATCACCCCTGCGGTTTTTATTTGACCCTTTCACACTAAGGCGCTTTAGTGCTAAAAATGGCGCCTGAAAAGCACCTCTCATGCCTCCTCAGTGTGAAAGCCCGAGTGCTTTCATACTGGGGCAGTGCGCTTGCGGGATGGCAAAGTCCTGCAAGCAGCATCTTTGGGGCGGTGTGGGATCGCTGTATTGATTTGAAAGGGCAGCGATTCGGAATGCTGCAACATGGGCGCTTTTAACCCCTTCAGCCGCTAGAATTAATCTGTCTTGTTCCTAGTCACTAAAGGGACAGACAACATTTTTCCAGGTCACACACAGCATGCCTTGCCATTTTGTGTTGCATTACAAATGTGGGGGAGCGAATGTGATGACTGGTGAGTGCTCAATTGCTCTGCCTTCATCAGATTAATTGCAAGCCCTCACCTGAGCAAGCGATTGTGGGATAGTTTCTCACAGGTGTCAGACAGAGGTCATGCTTTAACCTGTGCATTATCATGCCTCATATGTGAACAGACAAATGTCTTGCACTGGAATATGAAGATCTACTTTTTACTATAGGCTGTAGGGCTGCAACTAACTAGTATTTTTATAATCTATTAGGCCAGTTTGTTTCGCTTTAATTGGTTAAAAGCCTCAAAGTGTGTTCTAATCAATATGCAGTTTTTTAAATTCTTGAATATCCATATGCAGTGGTAAATATAAATATCCTGCTGTATGTTTGGGGAAAAAATATCTGATCTATTCCTGAGAATAACAGAAAATATACACTAGTACCAAAAATATTGGGACACCTGCCTTTACACGCGCATGAACTTTAATTTGGGGTCGTTCTGTTGGAATACTGCCCTGCGGCCCAGTCTCCGAAGGGAGTGGATCATGCTCTGCTTCAGTATGTCACAGTACATGTTGGCATTCATGGTTCCCTCAATGAACTGTAGCTCCCCAGTGCCGGTGTTCTGCCAAGAAAGGTCCCCCATTGCATAGTGTCCACCCTGTACTGTGCAGAACTTGCGCAGTACGGAGGACAAAGATGCCAAAAGTCTCCGAATATGAGTTCATCAGCTGTACATGGCGCCTGCGCAATTAACACTACATTGTGCCACACGCTCCCGATGCTTGTGCAACTCTGCAAGGGGTGGGTGTAGGGGCGGATGCATACAGAAGAGGCTGCATGATGCATCCGCCCCTTACATGCTTCTCAATAATACATCCGCCCCTTTGAGAAATCCAGCCCCATCCTATGAGCTCTGGCCATCATGGGGCCTCTTCTGTAGGCATCTGCCCCTTGCAGAGTTGCATGAGCATCGGTAGCATGTGGCACGATGTAGTGTTAATTGTGCAGGCGCCGTGTACAGCTGATGAACAGCTGTTCATATTCGGAGACTTTTGGCGTCTCCCTTGTCGTCTGCACTGTGCCTGCGCAGTACAGGGCAGATACTATCCGATATGGGACCTTTCTCGACAGGACACCGGCAGCACTCATTCAGCCACCATGACACTCCCACCACCATGCTTGACTGCAGTCAAGACATGCTTGTCTTTGTACTCCTTACCTGGTTGCTGCCACACACTTGACACCATCTGAACCTATTAAGTTTTTTATCTTGGTCTTATCAGACCACAGGATATTGTTCCAGTAATCCATGTCCTTAGTCTGCTCGTCTTCAGCAAACTGTTTGCGGGCTTTCTTGTGAATCTTATTTAGAAGAGGCTTCCTTCTGGGATGAAAAGAACCTCTGGATATGACTCTGAGAATGTGCACTCAAGTTTTGGTTGATCGTGGCGAGGCCTGTTCTGAATGGAACCTGTCCTGTTAAACTGCTGTATGGTCTTGGCCACTGTGCTGCAGCTCAGTTTCTGGGTCTTGGCAATCTTCTTATAGCCTAGGCCATCTATATGTAGAGCAATGTTTTTTTCGTTTTTTTCCGATCCTCAGGGTTCTTTGCCATGAGCTGCCATGTTGAACTTCCAGTGACCATTATAAGAGGGAGCGATAATGCCAAATTTAACACACCTGCTCCCCATTCACATGAGACCTTGTAACACTAATGAGTTACATGACACCGGGGAGGGAAAATGGCTAATTGGGCCCAATTTGAACATTTTCACTTAGGGGTGTACTCACGTTTGCCAGTGTTTTGGACATTATTGGCTGTTTTGAGCGGACAGCAAGTTTACATTGTTATACAAGCTGTACACTTACTACTTTACATTGCAGCAAAGTGTCATTTCTTCAGTGTTGTCACATGAAAAGATGTAATAAAAATATTTTTAAAAATGTGAGGGGTGTACGTGTGTTTTTATATAGAAATTTTATATCCAGAAGTAGGATATACAGGGTATTTTAACTAGGAGTCAGACATGAAGCGATGTGGAGGGAATATAAAACTTTTATATCGTAGTACTAAAGGGTGGGTTTTTGTGGTTTAAAAAAAGTCATACTTGCCTGCTTTGTGCAATAGTTTTGCACACAGCAGCCCTGATTTTTCTCTTCTGGGCCCCCCCACCGGCGCTTCTGGCTCCTTCTGCCTTCAGAGAGCCCTTATAGCAAGCCACAAAGTATAGTATTGGGGCCCCTATAGCAAAGTAAAACTTCTGCCTTTTTTAGAATTGCTCCATTTTTTTTTTTTTTCTCTTGCCTATGACTACATGTGCCGTAAGGCATTGCTCCCCGCACATTCACAAGTTCGAAGGCATTTACCGACATGAACGGTGTACTGAGCTGTATAGGTACTGCACTGCATTTTCTGATATGTAAACAAGTCATGCATTCTGTATGCAGAACTAATTGGCTGACCAACTAATCGCTTATGAAAGCAGTTTGACAGCTATTTTCATTGATTACGTTTTAATAGTAGTTTCAGCCCAATAGGCTGTGCATACAGAGCAATAAAGGACATGGTGAAACTACATGATCAATGCAGATCTTATGTAGGTGAAAATCAGAAGGTGCAGGTAGGAAGGTTTAGAAGGGCTGCATGCATTTTTGTTTTAGGTTTGTTCCCGATTTTAATCTGGTGATCAACCAGCAACATCTGTCCCTGTTGGACAGCCACATTGTCAATTTGGGGAAAATTTTGTACTTTTGATGGGACTTGGCTTAAAATTTAGCTGGGGTCATTACACTTTTTTTTTTCTTCTACTTTTGGGTTTACAGGAATAAAAGCTGACTGTTGTAAGAACCCCTGTCGTCATTGTTAAAATTAGTTTGTCTCAACTCTGTTAAAGGAATAAAAAGAAAAATAAGACTTGCCAGATGACAAATGAAAGGCTTTAAAAAAAAAAAAAAAAACTGCACCACATCTGAGAACGTTAACACATATTTTTGTTTCTGGGTTTTAATACCGCTTTAAGCCTTAAAGCGGATCTATGGTCAATTTTAAATCTTGCCAATTTCCACATTATGTATTTTGAGATTTCTAGCCTACTCGTGCTGCTCTGAACTATTGTGACATTTGTAAACTGACTATCCCCACACCACTAAGTTGAACTCTGTGACATATATACTATGCCCTGTTAGTAGGCACGGTCACTGAATTCGGAGCTACAGAGGTGCTGAAAGGTGGAGTCAGTACAGCATCACTACTTGCAGGCAGCAAAGTGCTATGCAATATGTAGCCCTTTTTAAATCAAAAGTTAAATGGAAGAGGAAGCTGCAAAGCATGCAAGGAATCCAGGAAGTTGTGGCAAGAGATGGCCAGCAGACAGGCTGTTAAAAAAAAAAAGATTTTTTATTAATAATACAATGCTGATGTGAAGGAGTATATGCTGTATATGATTTATTTTCCTTTATCCAGGTGCATCAAAAGAATATATTCAATTTTGGTTTAATTTAGATAGCAGCTTAAGTCTGAGTGGGAAAGCCTGCCCCTGCCAGCAAGCTGGCGAGAAGGACCCTTAGGGCTTGTTCACACTTGACTAAATTTCTAACATTTAAACGCTCCTATATATCATTAGTGTTGTTGTTGGACTTGCGTTAATAAGCTTTAGTATGGGCGTTAGACTGGCATTTTACAAGCGTTAAATGCTCCCCAAATGCACTATAGGCAGTTTTGAAGCTTTCAGCGTTAAGGCATGTTAAAACCACAGCACAAATGCTTATGCCATTACAAGAAAAAAAAAAAAAAACAAATCTTAATGCGCTGCAACTGCCTGCCAGATTGTTTGCCAAGCATTACCATAGACTTTAATGGGAGGCATTGAAAGGCTTCCAACGCCTGACTCAACATGAGTCTTCAATTTTGAAGCGATGCAACACTAACACTTTTAGTGTGAACAGCACTGTGCTGTCCATTATATCATTTGCATAGGCATTTGAGGGGCGTTTTCAACACCTCCTTAAAGGCATTGTAAAACTTTGTGGGGTTTGTTATAAAAAAGTCATACTTGCCTCCACTGTGCAGTTGATTTTGCACAGCATGGCCCCGAACATCCTCTTCTGGGGTCCCTCAGTGGCGCTCCTGGCTTTCACTGCATCGAGTGTCCACATTGGGGACGCGCTCTCCTACGGTGGACACCTGTGTGGGCGTGCTCCCAAGTCCTGCATCTGTCCATTCAAAGAATGCAGGACTCTGCCCTACGTCATTGGATCTGATTGACAGCAGCGGGAGCCAAGGGCTGCGCTGCTATCAATCTATCCAGTCAGGACACGACACCAGCTAGAGCTGGTGTACTCATTCCCGGCCGGCAAAGGATCAGGGTCAGTTAAGTAAAACGGTGGCTGGGGGGGGGGCTGCAGCACCACAGGAGGTTATTCACCTTAATGCATAGAATGCATTAAGGTGAAAATCCCTGAGGGTTTCCAACGCCTTTTTTAAATGCCAGTGTGAACTTGGCCTTACTCTGATTGCAGAGCTAGAGTTCTGACTTGGCATAGGGTGTGTAAGACCTTTGCAAAGAGACCATTGCTTTCACAAGTCACATTCCATGTTGATTGGAAAGCAAAAGCCCAGCAAGGGTGTGTTTGAGCGCTGCCAAGAAACTGCTTCCAGTGGGCAAGATTTCTCATTTTAAGCATGTCAGCAGGAGATGGGCTTTTTTCCAAAGGCTGTTACAGCTTCTTAAAGCGGAGTTCCACTGTCTACAACAATGACAGATTATGTGATTGAAATGTGTAACTCACTTGTTCTGTTTTTGTTGCTTTAAGATGTCCGGTTTCTCCAAAAAAATAAACTTTAAAATCTTTAGACTGACGGTTCTCATCTTGCCTGTGGGCATGTGAAGCCCACAGGCATCCTCTTCTGGGATACTGTGCTGCTGATCGACCAGCATGCACCGCCTGTTGTATCCCCGATCTCACGCATGCGCAGTAACCTTAAATTTGAGCGCTGTCAACAGCTCAGGTTGCCATCAACGGGCATCGTCATCAGAAGTCCCGCCCCGTTGTGATGGCAACTGAGATAAGCAAGGCTGCCGCACTGACTCCTGGGAACAATGACACAAGCTCCCAGGAGCCAGTGCGGCTAAAAGGAAATGACGAGATAGCCGCAGTATCCCCGCCCATATCCGCAAACTCCACATCCAGGAAATACACCAGATCTGCAAAACCAAGGTACAGTGAAAAAAAAGTTCAGTTTTTACATTAGAACATTGAGCTAATACTCTTGAGCTATTGTAATAAAATCGGGTGGAGCTCCGCCTTAAAGAAAACTGATTTTGCACACCTTTTGTGTTTCAACTGGAATGCATTTAACCAATATAGACTGTTTAATTGGGCTTTGTTGTTGGTATTTAGTGTTGATAATTTGGGTTTTCAAATGCTTCTGTCTGATAAAAGAAACGGATAACGTGGGTTTTTTTTTTTTTTTAGAAACCTGAAGTTGGGAAAACCAGTGGAAGAAACAAAGTTGCTAAGAAACAGGTAAGATGTGATAAATCCCAAATAACTGTAGCTTCCTTTTTAGTCCGAATTAATGTAGGTATTTAAAAACTGAAATGTAATCTATGGCTAGAGCAACCAACTGTTGTAGCACAATTTATTTGCTGGAATAAGTGGTCTTTAAAGTTGCGTTGGCGTAGTGCATAAATGTTGCAATGTGCATCTGTCTCTGCTTATACATATTTCATGTATGCTTCATGCAGCCACATCTGCATTTCTCATGTACATGGCTGCATAAATGAGCTTAAATTGCAATCTACACTAAATTTTGTAGTAGTGTGATCTTAGCTGTGCTGGTTCTATTTCAGGGGTTTGTTCTCATTCCTAGGTGCTGTATGTCTCTTGTTTTTTGGAGGTTTTGTTCTTCTGATGTAAAATGTCTTTTCTACTTTGATTGTGCTGCCTTCATGATTCCTGTAATGTGCTTTCTCGCCATGTTAAAAACACTCATCTTCCCTTGCTTATTTAATCTGCATGTAATTAGGGTTTCACCGACATTGGTATCGGTGCCGATAACTATTATTTGCACAAGTACTTGTGTAAATGCTCCCTATACCTGAAACCAATACTTTTTGCTGTCCGTTTTTGAGTCCATACAAAATCAATGGGCTTAAATCACACTGCAAAGAATCGCGTACATTTAACACCCCAAGCCCCCTCCCCCCCACTCCTGTGTAGACACATTATAGAAAGGGAAGTGCCATCTAGTGCTGCAATAGGCAGTGTATTAATGTTATAACTCACATTAAAGTACATATCTTGTCAAATCCAAATCTGTATAGTGTCCCTGTTGATAGAAAACCACGGCTAGTGGAGGTGCTCACAGGCCTGGAGGAGATTTAAGAGTCCGCCCCCAAGCTGACATCACTTCCGCCCTATACCCACAGGTGTCCCGTATCTACTCCAGCAGCTTTGGTTTTCTATCTGCAGGAATCGCACTGCATTTCTGTTCAAATTGAATGAGATTCTTTGCAGCGCAATGCAAGCCTATTGGCTTTGTAAAAGCTCAAATCGCACCGCAAAGGTATCGGTACCTGTACTCGATAAAAAAAAATGGTATCTGTGCAACTCTACATGTAATGCAAGTGTTTTCAGACATATAATTTCTAGGCTGCCAGGCCAAAGGCTGTTTAAGAAGCCTGCTGAATTTAGGTTATTTTGAAAACTTTTCTTGCTGGCTAGTCTAGGAACTGATTTAGTAAGCATAATGGTTGCTTGCTCATTGCCCCTTGGGCAGATGAAATACATCTTGGGAGCTGAGTTTGATATACATCTGTAGGTTTTATTTGTCACTGTTAGAATTCAATAGCATAGGACTATAAGTACATCTAAAATATTTTCCCTAAATTCTTTCCTGCAGGAAGAGGAGGAGGAGGAGGATGAGGAAGAAGAGGGGGGCACAGCAGAGTCATCAGAAGACCAGTGACCTCAATTTCAATGTTGTCTTTGTTCCTCGATGTTCTTTTGTAGCCCACGTTCATAGTGAAAAAAAAATGCATTTGTATACGAAGTCTTTGAAGGAAAAAACTTGCTTGACAGGACTGAACAACTTATGCCTCCTGCTGCATTACTCAGGTCATTAATAGTGCTGGCAGTTTTGCCACAGACTGCTGTGCTAGTATATTTTTGAACTCATGCCTTCCTTTTCACTGCCAGCATTGTTGTACTTCATAGATGGTTAATGATTGCAGAGACCTAAAAACTTACTTTCTCAGCACATTGAAAGCCTATTCAATGACCTTAACCATGACACACATTCACTTGTAAGTTTACCTTTTGTGGCAATTGCAGTTAATGTGAGCTTTTTGCACCACTGATGGCACTGAGGTCTTTTTTCTTTCCAGATTGCATCTAATTAGTTTCTTTGGGGACCACAAAACTCTTGGGGGGGGGGGGGGGGGTGCTATTTTCACCAAAAATAGACTTGAAAACCTTGAGTATAAAGATAAACAAGTCAATTTAACTGCATTATAAATGAACATAGCTGGCATCATTATTTGGAGAGCGGCATCTTGGCCAAAACCACATACTTGGCAAGTCATTTCACATCATCCTGTCATTTGAGATGCAGCTCTTGGAAAACTGATGCTAGACCAGTGGTACCAAAAGCAGACTGCTTCTGGACCATGTACATTATGCTTCCAGTCCCTGCTGTTATGCGACTAAAAATATGTCCACTAACTTCAAAGCAGTGAATGACACATTATCGCAGCATTGAATTGCCACCACTTCTAATGCCATTCGCATAATGTCAGGGACTGAAAGCACAATTAAAACCTTACACTTGCCATTGTTTCTGATATTACTTGAAAGTTTTCATTTAATAATAAAAAAAAGCTACCGTTTCTTGTTTGATCCAATTTCTTTAGCCTTCTGTTGCAGTCTGATCTTGTTCCATGAACATGGTATAAAATCGGCAAACATATTCAGTTAGAATTCTTGTGTACTAATGTAGTAATGCGTAGCAACTTTTATGGTTTCCTGTTGTCTTAAGTTATCCATGTCATGGATTCGTTGTACTAGATTTATTTAATTTGAAGACCTCCTCCTCTAACCACTCATCTGAGTGGCTTCCAGTCAGTTTAGCATTAAGAATGGTCTGATCTCCATTGAAGTCCAGCTGGTTGTTGACTGGCATCAAATCCTTTTTGGAAGGTGAACCTCTTTGGGACTAACTAAATGCAATACATTGCCGTCAATCTTCTAGACTGCTCCATTAGGTGTCCATGCTAGTGTCCTAAATAGTTCTGTATGATTTAAAATGGGCATCTTCATTTACCAGTCTTTTTTAAAGCCCTGTTTATTCAATTTAAATATTTACTCAGGCTGCACATGGCTCTACCCAGATATATAGTGTTGATGTGACCAAATGTGTCTGGATTATCTATGAAAGTGTAGTGTGGTCACATATTGTGATAACTTTCGATGCTTAATGTGTAAATGGTGCTGTATTTTTACCTTGGGTTCATGGTTTGCACTGATGCTGTTGCAGACGTGCTTCATATATTCCACACCCTCAGACTTCTGTACAATGGCTCAGTAAGAGCCAGTTTTGCAGTGGAGTTTGTACCTGGGCACACCTCATTCTCTCAAGATTCTAGGTGAAAGTGCTGTGATGGTCAGAGTAATTAGTGTAAATGTAGAAATGGAAAGGATTTAAACTGAGTTGGTTAGGACAGTCTCAAATGAATAATGTGTTTATACTCGTACTCATTAGTCTGTGCTTTTTCTTTCTTTCTTTCCTCAAATACAATGTAGTTGATTTTGTTTTAAGACAGTGTTTTCAAATTGTAGTAATCTCAACGGTTTTAAAGACATCTGTATTTTTAAAAGCCTTTTTGGCATGAACACTTGAGATCTGGATATGGAAACACTGCACTAGGTTCTTTACTTAGAATTGACAATAAAGTTTGCAGTTTTAATGTAATGTGTGTCTTTGGTTTTTAATTGCATTTCTACGGCTATATGCTGTCCTTTCACATGGGGGTCTGCCTCTTTTTTACAGTCCTGAACATGAGAAAATCACACTAGGCTTCAGTTTAGTACTTTAAACTTTATGTATTTGTGGTACTATATACAGTGGGGGAAAATAATAATTTGATCCCCTGCAGATTATAGGTGTATTTTATACAGGAAAGAAGGTTCTCATCTAAGATTTTACAACACGCGGGTGCACCCATTGGTCCCCTCAATGCAGCAAAGTCGGCCTGTACTTTTTTCTTTTAGCGATGAAACCACCCCAAAGCATGTTTCCACCTCTGTGCTTGACTGTAGGGATGTTTTTCTTGGGGCCATAGTCAGCCTTTTTCTTCCTCAAAACACAGGGAGTGGAGGTAATGCCAAAGAGCTTAATTTTGGGCTCGTCTGACCACAGCACTTTCTCCCAATGCTTCTCTAAATCATTTAGGTTTATTGGCAAACTTCAGACGGGCCTGTACATGTGCCTTCTTGAGGGGGACCTTCCAGGCACTGCAGGATTCTAATCCATAGTGGCCCATTGCTATCAATGGTTTGCTTGCGGGGACTGTGCTCCCAACTGCTTTGAGATCATTCACAAGCTCCTTCAGTGTAGTTCTGGGCTGATCCCTCTGTTTTCTCATTATCACCCCCCCCCCCAGGGTCAAATCTTGCATGGAGTTAGTCATTTTGTATTTCTTCCATTGGTGAATAATCGCCCCAAAAGTTGACACCTTGTTGATGGTCTTGTAGCCCATTCCAGCCTTGTGCAGGTCTACAATCTCATCCTTGACTTACTTTTGACAGCTCTTTGGTCTTGCCCATGATGGTGAGGTTACAGGTCTTTTATACACATAAGTTGCTGTTAGGAGCACCTTCTTAAATTGACAGGACTAATTTGTGTATCGCATGAGCACATACTGGAGCCAGAATTGTTTGTTGGTAGGGGATCAAATGCTTATTTTACTCCCTGGACTGCAACCCAGTTTATAACATTTGTATCATGTGGGGTGTTTATTTTTTTTTTTCTGGTTGATATTCTGTCATTTTAAATACACCTAAGAAATGGTCTATCATTTTTATCCTAAGTGGGCAAACTTATAATCTGCAGGGGATCAAAAAAATGTCCCCACTATAGTTGTGGAGTGTAGCTGTCATGGATGACTTCCTAGACTACTGTGTGTGTTGTGTTTTTTATTTATTTTTATTTATTTTATTTTATTTTTTTTTTCTTGGGCTACTGTCTTGCAACTGGAGTGCACTTGGGTAACCAGAATGTGCAAGATTATTGTGGGAGGAATGTGTACTTTTAAGACCAGTTTTGGAGGAGAGAATGTCAGCAGCCTGGCATCTGGGCATCAATAAAGGTGGCAAAGCGGCAACGTGGTGTTCTGGAGACAGGCTTGGAAAACAAAAGCTAGGTGGGTATTGAAGCATATCGTTTGGGAGCTGGAACAAAATGCTTGTGTGTTTTCATCAAGGGAACATGGCAGCATACTGGAGAATTTAGGTGGTAAAGCAGAGCAATTGAAATAGAGGATTGGAAGGCAGCTTCTTGGTATTGACTAGTGAAAGGTTTGTTGGTCATTGGTAGGTGGGATAAACTATCTGTAAAATGACTGGCTTTTGAAACCATGCCTGAATTTTTGTTCTAGTATTTTTCACATGGATGTTTGCATGTGATCATAATGGTATGATCAAATGGTAAAGTTCTTACAGTTTGACAGAACTCTGGAAGTTTGCCATAAAGCAGAGATAATGGGCATAACCTTTCAAGGGAGTGAATTTATTTACCCTTGATGCATCTGAAAATCTCTCCCAAAGACTGCCAGTTTACCACAAAACATTTAGACCTCTGTCACCACTTTTAACACTACTAGAGCTTTTGTCTACTCCCCTCCCCCACCCCCACGCTGGCACTGAAGTCGGGTAGAATGCATGTGCCAAGTCTTGTCAGGTCTACCAAATGGTTCCTGTACACGTGGGTTTATGCTAAAAGAGAAATGTATATGTATGTATGATCTCTATCTAATATCTCCCTATCACTCAAATTTATGTACGATAACCTTTAAATATAATTGATCTATTTTAATGGATGACTTCTTCAGTCTATAATGCTGACATTTGTTACAGAGGTATTTAATTCTGAATCTGCCTGCTACCTGGGCAAGGTCTAGGATTATGTCTTGCTGTAGGGATGGTCCAATAAAGGTGTTAACGTTTCCTCTTGGTTTAGTGTAGGGATCTCCAAACTACGGCCCCCCATCTGTTGCAAAACCACACGTCCCATGAGGCTTTGTAAAACTCTGACATTCAAAGACATGATGGGAATTTTAATTCCTGAACAACTGGAGGGCCATAGTTTGTAGACCCCTGGATTAGTGAATACAGGCAGTCCCCGGGTTACAAACAACATAGGGACTGTAGGTTTGTACTTAAGTTGAATCTAAGTTGGAACAGGTACACTTTTTAAGTGTATCTCCAGCCAAAAAATCTATTTTTTACACTTAACACTACTAGAGCTTATGGCTACTCCCCCCCCCCCCCCTTTACATTAGCACTGAAGTCGGTCAGAATGCATGTGCCAAGTCTTGTCAGGTCTACCAATCGGTTCCTGTAGACATGTGGGTTTATGCTAAAAGATGATGTAGATATATTATATATAATTTTTTAACCAGTTATGGTAACTTGCCATTAACCACTTCAGCACTGGAAGTATTTGCCCCTTGATGACCTTACCATTTTTTGCGATACGGCTTTGCTTCGCTTTAACTGGCAATTCTGTGGTTATGTGACGTTGTACCCAAACAAAATTGACTTTTTTTTTTATCAGAATTGCGGCAGACGGATCGGACACTTGACACTTTTTTTTTTTTTTTTTTTTTTGGGACCATTGACATTTTATACAGTGATCATTGCTATTAAAATGCAAATTACTGTGTAAATGTCACTGGCAGGGTAGAGGGTTAACCCTAGTGGGCAATCAAAGGTTTAAAGTTGTTCTCTGCTAGGTGTTTTTTAACACGGGTGGGGACGACCCATCGCTACTCCTAATCTTTAGGAGGAGATCTGTCTCTCCTCCCCTGACAGAACTGCAATTTGTGTTTTTACACACAGATCCCTGTTCTGGCTCTTGTGCCTGTGATTGCAGGTGGCCAGTGGGTATTGCGTCCACTTGCCTCGGGTCCCCCGCCATGTGCCCATGCCTCTTAAAGAGCCAATTTACTTGTTTGGCAATTTGTGCAGGGCTGCCAACCTGCCACAGTATATGTACGTGAGTCAGTTGGGAAGTGGTTAAAGCTTTCAGTAGAAAACTGTTAGTGGTAGATTATCCTTGTAACAAATCTAATTAAACTGTGGCCTGCGTTACTGTTGTCTTTAAATTGGGTAGGAGGGGCTGCTTAAATAACCTGTATAACAATTTTGAATGAGACTGCAAAATTGCGGTGGACAAATCTGACTTTTTTTTTTTGGGTGGACCAGTGACACCAATGGTGGTCAGTGCTATAAAAAGCCCCCTGCTGGTCTATGTACATTACAAAGATTTTAACAAACTTTGTTGCATGTTCCTACTTTTCTACTTTTTTTTTTTTTTTTTTTTTTTTGTTCCTGGGGCTCTGAGGAAAGCTGATGGGCCTGAATCCCTTTACCTGATTTCCTATTGAAAGTATCTCACCAAAAATTATATTTGTTGCAGGGGATGCCTGAAATCTTTCTTGTATCTTAGTGCAGACTTCTGGGAAAATCGGTGAGCCAATCACACAAGCAGGAAATGTTTCTGGGGGATGTTCTGTACACTGTGTACAGAATACCTCCAGGTAACCATATTGCGTTTTCAGAAAATTACAGAGCTGCAGATTGGAAAGGTAATTATTTAAATATGACTTTTGTATATGCTATATTTGCAAAGTGGAGTTACCCTTAAGTATTTAGGACTGCATTACTGCCTTTAGTTCTGTCACTGTATGGCCCCTTTTTTACACAAGCGATCCCCCTGTCTGTTTGTTTTTTTTTTTTTTCTCCAGGCGCACTCGATGGGACCCTCCATTCACCTCCTATGTAGCTGCGGACGTAAACAGACTTCTGTCTGTTTTACACCTGACAGCAAAGGACACTTATCCATTCCCCTCCGTCTGGTATGTTTGGATCAGAGGGTGTTCAGGTGTGAATGGACAGCTGGTCTGTTTACATCAGACTGCCCATAGACCACAGCAGGCTGTGTCTGGTTCGCTTATGTAGAGCCAACACAGACTTATCTGACTGATTGGATGGCGATCAGCAGACAGATCCCTGGAGAAAAACGGATACGGCCCAGGTGAAAGGTGTCCTGCCCTAACTTAAGGGTTATGATGACACATTTAATCAGAAAATTACAACCTTCCCATCACAAATGCAATAAACTATGGATGTGCTTGTTTTTACTTCTTAACCTAGAACAATCGAAGCCTTCATAATATGTTGATGAAGCTTTTTTCCCCTTCCTACCCCCCCCCCCCCCCCCACCATGCTGAGGACTTCATTCCTTCAACTGCTCTTAAAAAAGCTTTTATAATGGCAGACATCCTAATGTTGAAATCTTGCTTGTGGGGCAAAGGTATAGATCAGGTGCTATATTTTATTCATGTGAGAGGACATCCCATGGTAAATAACATTTTTGATTTTGTGATATCCTACTTCTAGTTCATATGTTTCCAAACAAGTCTATGGTTACTGTACAATTCAATGTAAATTGACATTCCCCAGCAGTGCTTGAAAGCAGTTTCTATAGTCTGCACACCGATCACAGCCCTCTCCAGACCCTAGACTTAGTTCTATTATGCCTGTTATTACTGAGCACCTTTTTTTTGTTTTTATACATATAATTTTCAAATCTTTTATGTAATTAAAAGACAAGACTCACAAAATAATGCAATGAAGATACAAAAGCCTTATATCGTACAATAGTATATAACATCACAGAAGAGAAAAAAAAAAAAAATTATGCAGAGGGACACCCTGTGTATCACTCAAGTTCAGACTGCACAATGCAGTCTTGGCCTCTAATTCAACCAGATACAATATATTATCCATACCCTGATGAGAGTATTCCTGTATACAAGATGCTTGAATAAGGAAATATTCCATGAATCTTGCCTTTTTGGGTTTTTCTTTTTTCCTTAAGAGGAACAGAGAAATAAATATAGCCATCACAGGACAGAGAAGAATTAGAGGAAGAAAGGTTCAAAAATAGTGAGAAGAATAATTGAAAGGGAATTGGGAGAAATAAGGAGGAGGGGAATCAATGGACATGGATCCACCGAGTGTCCAGGATTAATAATGTTCAGTAATTGCATATCATATGAGAGAGTCAAGCATTTTAATCAGTAGTATCACTTTCCAGGAGAGCCTGTCCCTCATCAGAGAAGATTAACAAGTTCCATAAAGTCCAAGGTATGAAGTATTGGTCATGTTGGTGCCTGGATGAAAGGACAAGATCTTCCATTTTGTTGATATTCTCTACTTTTCTAAGCCACAGGCCAATGGTTGGTGATTGTGAGATTTCCAGCTAAGAGGGATACATGCCTTGGCAGCGTCAAGAAGATGGCAGATAACAGATTTCTTAAAGATTTTCTCCTGAACAGCGGAGGCATGAAGCAGAAAGAAAGCCGGGTTGTCTGGAATAGGACACTGTAAATTTCTGTATGACTTGACTGTCCATTTTCCAAAAGTTTGCAAGTTTAGGGCATGACCAGAAAATGTGTAAGAGTGCTTCTCGTTCCTCCTGGCAGTGCCAGCAACGGTCTGACGTTGAGGGGAAGAACTTGTGTAATTGTGATGGGGTACGATACCACCTTGACAAGATTTTAAAATTAAAACTAAGTGCTCTGCTTTATAGCTGCCTGACACCCCTCCCTTTTCCCTTGATGCATCCATTTATATTGGCCCAGACTTACACAGGAATAAGATGTGCTCCTTTATAGGTAGTACACAATCGCATAGGCTTATATCTTGCCATATGGTCTCATTGAACAGATGCCCTTTTAGACCAATGTTTGTAAAATAGTAATAATGATGTTAAAGGTATACTGCAGGGATATCTATGTAAAGTAAAAATCGTGATGAATCATACCACTCATATAGTTCATCTGTCTGTCATACTGGTAGATATATCATCTTAGTGTATGAGTCTCTCCAGAAAAGGCTGTTCCAATCAGCCTGCGGTGAAAATAAACCCATCTTTGTAAAGAAATATCTTGTTGGAAAAAGTATCTGCCCATACATACTTGAAATGTGAGAGGAAATGCAATACTGTTTGTGTCATGGGCAATATAGAGATATCACATATATCGGGAGTCAGCCACCAGTAGATCGTGGACAGGTGACTGGTAGATCATGGTCTGGGCTTGCTGACCCACCATTCCAGAGCATCAAACAGTGCAAATGCCAAGGGACTACTTTTAAACTTGGTGTTGCATAAGCCAATGCCTCCTCTGTAGTGCTGGCTGGTATGACAATTAGAGGTTTAAATCGGGTGTGAGGAGGTGACACGGAGCACAATGATCTTTGACTTCTCCAATGTTGTTCAAGTAGATCTCCACCTCTTTAAGGTTGCCTACCCCTGACATAGATGAACCACAGTCACTCAGACTTGCTCACACATTCAAACATACCTTTTTTTTATAATGACAGTTCATTGTGAATGAAGTCAAACAATTTATCTCTTAGTCTAGTAAAACATTGAATTGCTATACTCCAATGTCTTTTAGCCAGGGACATATCAATGTATTAATAATCATCCACTGGTAATGTTGTAGTCCTTGGGCATGAGCCGGCTCATTTAATCACAAGCCTGTTCTAGGACTGTGGGCCAGATAATGGTGTCCCCACAGCCTCTCATGCTGCACATTCTCCTCGGCCTGCATATGATGCTGCAACGCCCATATGACACACCTGATAGTACCTATGAAAACTAAATGCTAGTAAGTGATCCTGGGGCAAACCATACTAGACCTAGGGCAAAGGTGAGGGATAAAGTTTTATACATTCATTTACATTAAAATGTGCACAAATTCCCCTACAATTTCCAGTTATCAAAGAAAAATAATAAATCATCACATATATTGAAAATATGTCTCCATTTGTATACTTTTCTCATGGCGATAAGATACACATATTTGCATTAGGTATACGTAATGCAATCAATATTTACATCACTATCTCTTTTATGATGGTAAGTAAATGTCTGTGTGCATAGACACATAGGCTAACAAAATTGTTGGCACAGATACAGTGTGCATGAGGTCATTATCTACATACACCTTATCTGCTGCTGCTACATATTGGTTATAGTTAAAAATTTTTATCATGTCTTTAATTTAGTGAAAAATTATTATTGTGCAAAATTATACAGTTCTTTACCATTTTAGCTTGTGTTGGATTACAGTGCTAGAAAAAGTTTTGAGTTCTAAATCAATATATATTTTGGCAAATGTAAGCAATTAGACTAGAGTGTGACCTACAGTATTGTTCAAAAGATCCCAGTTGGGAACCACACTGAATATCAGAAGTGCAGTAGTGCACACTGGATATCAGAAGTGAGGGTTGATTAAAGGGAAATCACCATGAAAAATATTGTACCCGGAAAGGACAGCAGGAGGAAAAAGTAATGTTAAAGCGGAGTTCCACCCAAAAATGGAACTTCCGCTTTAAGGGAGGTGACCCCCTGACATATCACATTTGGCGTATCATTTTTTTTTTGGAGGGGGAGTGGGTATCCTCTTTTTAGAGGGTCCCAGCTTCCACTTCCTCCCGGGATACCGGAAGGGAGATCACCTCACCCCCCTCCCTCTCGGCAATCATCTGGGACACGTCACAGGTCCCAGATGATTGCCCGTCCAGTCACGGCTCGCGCATGTGCAGTGGGTGCCCGGCTGTGAAGCCACAGCCAGGTGCTCACAGTTAAAATGCAGAGAGGAGGGGGAGACGAGCGGGGCTTCGTTCCCCTGCATCGCTGGATCCTGGGACAGCTAAGTGTCTGATTATTCTGCAGTATTTGTAGCTTTTGACTTTTAATTTTTATTTTTAAAAGCAGAACTCTACTTTAATAATGAGAGTTCAATACACCTTCCTGCATGCCGTCCTTCCAAGATATGGATCAATGCAAATTTCATTAGATTTGTAAATCTATTAAAGCTCCAGTTTACCAACTATGGATATAACATGGGAATCTGTACAAAACAATTGGTAATGTTGAATAGAGACACCAGTCAATCCAGTTCAACCTGTGTAGGTGTGTGTATGTTCATAATTATTTCCCGTATCCCTGTATACTGTGCTCACTAAGATACATGTCCAAGAGTTTTTTTAAAACCATCAATACTTCCTGCTGACAGCACCGATTGTGGAAGTGAATTCCACATACTTACCGCCTTGAGTGAAAATCCCCCTACGTAGTTTAACTGCTTAAGGGCGGCCCTTAAGCGCAAAATCACATATCTGTATGTGATTTTGGCTCTGGGGTGCGCACGCTGCCAGAGCCCCGCTCCCGCTGTGATTAGATTGAATTGTAAACAAGGCAGATTGCCACTCTGCTTGTAAGGAAGACAGATCTTGTTTTTCTGTTAAGCAGGGACACGGATTTCTGTCTTTCTACAGTTAAACCTCCCTCACACAGTAAGAAAGCAGTCCCGGGGAACACATTTAACCCTTTTATCTCCCCTGATGTTAACCTCTTCCATGCCAGTGGCATTAGTACAATGACAGTGCATTTTTTTTTATCACTGTATTGGTGTTACTGGTCCCCAAAAAGTGTCAGTTAGGTGTCAGATTTATCCACCGCAATCTTGCTAAAAATTGCTGGTTGCCGCCATTACAAATTTTTTTTTCAGAATTGTCTGTCTTTGTTTTTATAGCACAAAAAATAAAAACCGCAGAGGTGATCAAATACCACCAACAGAAAGCTCTATTTGTGGGGAAAAAAACATCAATTTTATTTGGGTACAGTGTCACATGACCTTGCAATTGGCAGTTAAAGCAACGCAGTGCTGTATCGCAAAAAATGGCCTGGGGGGGTAAACCTTCCGGAGCTGAAGTGGTTAAGGTAAAACCGCTTTTCCTTCAGTTTCATTGAGTGGTCCTGTGTCTTCTTACACTCCCTGAGACTGAATAGTTTATTCCCTATGTCAGAATTGCCATTGAGGTATTTGTATATTTCTAGCCCATCTCCTCTCAAGCGTCTCTTATCCAGTGAGAATGTTTAGTGCTTGTAGTCGATCTTTGTAATGGAGGTCCTCCAGCCCCCTTATTAACTTTATTGCCCTTCTCTGGACTCTTCAGTTCCCGCACCTCCCTTCTGAGGATCGGTGACCAGAACTGGACAGAATACTCCAGATGTGGCCGAACCAGAGTTTCATAATGTGGTAGGATTATAGTTTTATCTTTTGGAGTAAACTCTCTTTTTTATGCATGCTAATATTCTGCTAGCTTTGCTTGCTGAGCCGGTCTACTACTAGGACCCCGAGATTCATTTCCATCCTGGATTCCCCCAGAGGTTCTCCATCTAGTGAGTAACTAGCATTTACATTTTTAGCCCCCAAGCGAATTACATTTTTCAACATTAAATCTCATTTACCATGAGGTTGATCACCCCATTAATTTATTGAGGTCTTCTTTTAAAGTTTGTATAGCCTGCTGTCAAGTAATTGCCCTGCTTATTTTTGTGTCATCAGTAGACCCTGAGATTGAGCTATTAATACCAACTTCTACTGTATATCGTTTATGAAAAAATTAAACAGAATTGGTCCCAGGACAGAGCCTTGGGGTACCCCGCTTACCACTCCAGACCAAACTATTCACCATTTATTACCACCTTTTGGACACACCCCTGTAACCAGTTTTCCATCCATGAACAAACAATATGGTTCATGCCTACAGATCGCAGTTTGTAGATTAACCGTCTATGGGGGACTGTATCGAATGCTTTTGCAAAATCCTGATACGCCACATCCACCGGCCTTCCCTTATCTAGATGGCAGCTCACTTCCTCGTAGAATGTTAACAGATTGGTTTGGCAAGAATGACCTTTCATAAACCTATGTCGATTACTACTAATGATACTGTTTTCATCAGAAAATTTTTGGATGTAGTCCCTTATCCCCTCATACTATCTATGTTAGACTGACTGGTCTGTAGTTCCCAGGTATATATTTTGGCCCTTCTTTAAATGCTGGTACCATGTTGGCTCTTCGCCAATCAGCAGGTACCATTCCTGTCAGTATGCTGTCCATAAAAAAATGAAATAACGGTTTGGCTGTTCAGGTGCTTATCTAATAGTTTCTTGAAACTATCGATGCCCCCTGCTGAGACCACCGCCTGTGGAAGGGAATTCCACATCCTTGCCGCTCGTAAAGTTCTTTGAGGTGTAAGCCAACTGGTACCGGTGATTTATTTGTGTTAAGCTTTTTTAGTCTTTTCTGGACCCCGGCTGTGACGTGTTACTACCAATACAGTCGTGGTTGTTAGACCCCTCCTTTTCCTATGTAAAAACTGAGGAGAAGAAAGAATTTTTAGTACAGTTGCCTTCTCCTTGGTAACCAATTTCCCATCATCATCCTTTATGGGGCCAATGTGCTCTGACCTCACTTTTTTACTGTTGATATATTTAAAAAATGTTTTGGGTTTTTTTTTTTTTTTACTCTCCTCCGCTATGTGCCTTTCGCAGTCTATTTTAGCCACCCTGATTCTTACCTGGCTGTCCTATCAGGATGCAGGTCCCTTGACCCTCTGTCTGGACAGTGCTGATTGGTCCTGTGCTGATCACATGCACTCTCCCAAGAAAAAAAAAAACTAGCAATACACAATTAACTGAGCATGTGCAGCCTGACTCCAGTAACTGTCTTATCCGGACCTGTTTTGGAGTCAGTGGAAGAAGAGGAGGATCTGTGCATCAAGCAGCCTTTCTACACAATGCAGAGGATTAAGACCGCTTTCACACTGGGGTGCTTTTCAGGCTTTTTAGCGCTAAAAATAGCGCCTCTCATACCGCCCGAGTGCTTTCACACTGGGGCAGTGTGCTTGCAGGACGGAAAAAAAAGTCCTGCAAGCAGCATCTTTGGGGTGGTGCGGGAGCACCGCTCCTAAAGCGCCCCTGCCATTAAAATCAATGGGCAACGCTTCGGCAGCGGCACTTTTCAGTCGCTTTTAACCCTTTCCTCTGCCACTAGTGGGGGTTAAAAGCACCCTGCTAGCGGCCAAAAAGGGCCGCTATAACAGCGGTAAATCGCTGTTAAAATGCTGTTACCGCTAACGTCCCCCCCACCCCAGTGTGAAAGTAGCCTTAGGTTCCACAGTGAGTATAACAAGTATGCTTCACTGTATATACATATGCTGCTCTCGTCCACCTTCTGCACTGCCCTTAACTGCCCCCCATGTCTGCCTTTAGTGCCTATCCTATATTGCCTCTTTCTTACAGTACTACCTGTTCTGATTCTATCTACCCCTCATCCAGGACCCCTTAGCACTATTCCCCTCCTGCATTTACATTACTTTTGTATTGTTCCTTGCCTTAACCTCTAGTAGTGACCTCCCATAATAATACTTTCTTCCATGGACAGCAGCCCTCCCCCAAATCCCCCCCCATTACTGCTCTCTTCTTCAGCATATAATGCAGTCATGTGTATCTCCTTCAACTCCAACCCCCACAATAAATGCACTTCTCCTTTCCCTCTGGTGTTCTGCCAGGGAGTAAGCAGCATAATAAAAGACAACTAAATAACACATCAGTTTCTAGGAGAATGAAATGCCACCTTGATCTTCCAACCATAGTAAATGACACCATTCGGGCATCTTCTCAGTCTAAGCTAAATGAACAAAACAAGCTAAGTGACACGTGTCTTTATTTATTTGGGACAAACCAGGCTTTTTTTTGGCAATATTGTCTTGCAAAAAATATTTTCTTTTTTGTGCAATCTATAGACAAAAACTTTTAACAAACTGAAATAAAGCAAGTTCACTTTAAAATAGGATGTGTTACTCTAGATAAAAAGTGCACATTTCATTTTAAAAATTGTCCCATTTATTATGTCACTAAAAGTATGTCTCTGTACAGAGCATTGCAAAATTTAACAAATGAAAAAGACACTTTTTTTCAATGCTACACACTTTTTAATGCATCAAAAAGTTAACACAAAACAAATGCAAATGGAAAAAAAAGTTAATATATTAATTGTAAAAAAAAAAAGTAGATAAAAACCAACAGAAAATTAATAGCTAAAAGGAGAAGGGGAGAAAGGAGTTAATCACTTGTCAACCCACCGCAGTATATTTACTGTGGCAGGATGGCTAATACAGGCACAATAAGGTACCTCCACGTTGTGGCTTTCTTTCCGGTCTGCTCACACATGCGCATGTGGACCCGGAAGACTTGCTGCCATTCACTGCAGCACAACCCGATCAACAGGTTCCTTCCGATTAATTTATGGCTGGCACCTGGCGATCAGCTCAGAGAATGACAGAAGAGATCCCTGTGTCGGTAACCAACACAGGGTTCTCTTCGTACAGCAGCAATGTGCTGATGTGCAAAGGGAGTAAAAAGCAGCACATTGTAAAACACCACACAGTAAATACACTAAACATGATTAGGCACACATTTACCCCCCCACCACCACCACGACTATAAGTCGCCGATCGCCGCCAATAGTAGTATAAATAAATAAAAATTCCAGTATCTATAACATAGTGTGTAGACGCTATAAAACCAATCAATATACACTTATTGGGATTTTCTTTTTTTTTTACGAAAGACATGCAGCAGAATACATTTTGGTCAAAATCTATGAAGAAAGTTGATCTTTATTTTATTGGATATGTTTTATAGCAGAAAGTAGAAGATATTGTTTTGAGTTTTTTTTTTTTTCATTTATATTGCAAAAAGTAAAAAACCGAGTGTAATGGTCATGTGTACTGGGCTAATGCATAGCTGTGTGGTTAGTAGCCATTTTGTCATTGTGCAGCTCATCCCAGCCATGTTGTCCAGTGAAGGGCACACCACAGCAACCTTGCCTCTACATTTTCCTTTAAGCTGTCCAAAACACAAATTGTTGACTGAGGCCAGGAACTTATCAATCCATTGATCAGATACACAGAATTTTCCATTACCCAATCCACAATCTAAGGCTGGAAACCCTAATAAAACTGTCACCCTCCCAAATCCAGAGAACCAACAGATACCTGTCATAAATAGCTCAATCCACATAAAGCGCAGACAGTGTAGTAAGATAGTTCTGAAGCTTCAGCATGTTTTATAAACTTCCAAAATATTAATGTCACAGCCCTATTATGGACATATTTACTTTCTTCAGATAATTTGTAGCGTTTCAAGTCCAGACACCCCTATGTCAGATCATATGGGAAACTTCTGGTACCCCTTATTCCTCCTAGGTAAAATAGACATTGGAAACCTGCCATATTTTTATTTGTTTTGAGGCAAATTTCACGCTGGACCATAATATAAAGGTTAGCAGTCTGTAAACTGGAAATATTCCGAGATATGAACACTTATCACAAACTGTATCTGGGACATGGTCATGAAGGTGGTGACCTCCCAGTGACCAACCCTCTGACGCTTAATTGGTCAAGAGGCCATTTGTCGACACCTCTTTGGTCCCAAATAAAAAGGGAATGCCAGGACAGTGAGGAGAGCTCTCCTTTACCATTAAATCAGGAACATCTGCCAAATTTGAGAACCGATCAACACCTGGTTCATCGATCAAACTCTTTTCAACCCAAGGACATTGATTGCAAGTATTCTTCCTCCTCAATTCTACCTTATTTCTCTGTTACTGTATTATGTCTTTATTTCTATGAAACACCTTTTTATTTGCACCAATTTTGACCTTTTATTATTAAAACCTTATTTTGAAAAGTGTTAACCTTGTCACTAAGCTCTTAATGCAAGCTAGAAATAAACCTGTCTCTTGAAGAGTGCTATTATATAGGATAAATCCTATGAACATACCTGTCTGCTGTGACGATTATTCTAAGATCATAATTGGTATTGTTAAAATTACAAGTTCCTCCTGCTCGGCGTGAAAACAATTATATAAATTTCTTCAGCGTACAGCATTGCATGACTGTGCAATCGTTAATTAAATTAGTACAGTGCTGAACTGAAAAAAAATGGCCTGGTCATGAGGTGGGTAAAACCATCTGGTTAAAGTATAATTCTAAACTAGCCTTAAAATGTCCCCTCCCCCCTCCTGCTACCTAACAAATCGTCATGTGATCCAGCTCCCCAGTGTCAGTCAGCAGCGGCTGCAGAAGAGAAGAGCAAGCACTGACAACGGCTAATCCGAGCCGGAAACAAGATCACAGCACATCCCAGGACACTTTTAAATCTCAAAGAAACACCTCCACCCTGCGAACCAGTAAGTGTAATTGTTACACTAACTTTTATTTTTGCATAAACAAGCTACCACAGTTGGCGCCTCCACACCCCTCCTTTTTTCAACATTGATTATCAACAGAGGTAATGGACACCCTCTGAGGATGGCTGCCTCCTCATTCTAGAATTTACCTGCCTTAATTTAATGTGCTATTATAGCTACCATTGTACTATTTACCTTAGACATCACATACTGCGGAGCGCCGGAAACCCCCCCTTTTGTTTCACTGACAACGGTTAGGACATGGGAGCCGCTCCCAGGATTCACAACTGTTGTTGAGTCCTTTCTTCTCTCCCCTGCAGCTGCCTCTGGCTGACATAAGGAATCATCTGACTGGACCGCAGCGGGCTGAAAATAGGTAATTGTACACTTTTTTTTTTTTTTTTTTTTTTTACAGAGGTTAGTTAGCATAGGTAGCAGGATGGGGGGGAGACATTTTTAAGGCTATTTAGTGATAGGCAGGAATTCTACTTTAACCACTTCAGCCCCGGAAAATTTTACCCCCTTCCTGACCAGAGCACTTTTTGCTATTCGGAACTGCGTCGCTTTAACTGACAATTGCGCAGTTCTGCGACGTTGTACCCAAACAAAATTGACGTCCTTTTTTTTCCACAAATGGAGCTTTATTTTGGTGGTATTTGATCACCTCTGCAGTTTTTATTTTTTGCACTATAAACAAAAGAGTGACAATTTTGAAAAAAACTCAGTATTTTTTACTTTTTGCTATAATAAATATCGCCCAAAAGTATATAAAAAACTTTTTTTCCTCAGTTTAGGCCGATATGTATTCTTGGTAAAAAAAAATTGTACTAAGCGTATATTGATTGGTTTGCGGAAAATTTATAGCGTCTATAAAAACGGGGATAGTTTTATGGCATTTTTATTTTAAATTTTTTTTTATTAGTAATGGCGGCGATCTGTGATTTTTTATCGGGACTGCGATATTATGGCAGACACATCGGACATTTTTGACACATTTTTGGGACCATTGTCATTTATACAGCGATCAGTGCGATTGAAAATGCCAGTGAAGGGGTTAACCACTAGGGGGCAGTGAAGGGGTTAAGTGTGTCCTAGGGAGTGATTCTAACTGTGAGGGGGCTGAGCTTGAACACACAGAACAGTGATCATTGCTCTTGATCACAGAGAGCAGTAGATCACTGTCCTGTCACTAGGCAGAACTGGGAATGCTTTGTTTAAATAAGCATCTCCCCGTTCTTCCTCTCCGTGACACGGTCACGGGTACCCGGCGGACATAGAGTCCGCGGCACACGCGTGCGACACCGCTTCTTAAAGAGAATGTACCTGTACGCCCTTTTGCCTGCAAGTGCCATTCTGCCGACGTACATTGGCATGCGCTGGTCGGCAAGCGGTTAATTAGGGCTAAGTGTAAGGAGCATACAGTGCCTTGAAAAAGTATTCACACCCCTTGAAATTTTCCACATCTTTTCATGTTACAACCAAAAACTTAAATGTATTTTATTGGGAGATTATGTGATAGACCAACACAAAGTGGTAGGTAAGTGTGAAGTGGAAGGAAAATTATAAATAGTTTTTTTACATTTTTTACAAATGAATATCTGAAAAAGTGTGGCATGCATTTGTATTCAGCCCCCCTGAGCCAATAGAGTGTGAAATTTTTGCCCATTCTTCTTTGCAAAATAGCTCAAGCTCTGTTAGATTAGCCAGTTTATAGTCTATCAGACTTTACGGGGGCCTGGACTGGTGCCAGTGGGAGTAGAAAAGGTCCTGTCGTTAGTGGGAAAAATAATACCCCATTGTTGGTTTGACTGGGAGTAATTGCACCATATTGTTGGCGTAAATGGGAGGTATTCTGCCCCATCGTTGATGTCATTGGGCCCTATCATTGGGAGGAATTGTGCATCATCATTTATGTCATTGGGCCCCACCCATTGTTGGTGTCAGTGGAAGGAATTGTGCCCCCCTCATTGGTGTCAGTGGGGGGGAAATTATGCCCTATTTTTGGTATCAGAGGATGTAATAGTGCCCCAAGGGCCAGATAAAAGCAAGCAAAGGGCTGCAGTCTAGAGACCACTGCCCTAGAACATGAAGTGTGTTAAAGGAGAAGTAGGGCCAAAGCTCTTTTGGTCCTACTTCTCCTGTGGGTCACAGGAGTGCACTTCTTTATGCGTATTTATTCAACAGCGGGCTAAATCCCACTGTCGGCTGATGTCACTCAGCCGGTCCAGACTCTGGAGGAATCTAATTTGGTCACAACAAGCTCATTTACCATCTGAGGCTGTGGTATTGAGCGTATGCCGATGTTATTGAAAGCAAAGGGTTGTGAGTTCAAATCCTCAGAACCACATTTTCAGACATCTTTACTGAAGATTTAGACAGCATTTGAGACTGTGCCCTGTGGTTCAAGAGAATAGACTGTTGAAACTACATTTTTACCAGATGAGAAGATCCCTTAGTAAACCAGGTCAGAGACTGTTGATGCAGTAGCGATGAAGATTATGTGTGGTGTAAGATCTTGAAAATAATGGCATCAGTTGGGACAATGTCCTATGGTCCAAGGGGATTGACCCTTGAAAGGAGCTTTTTACCAGATACAAAGATCTTTTAGTAGGTTATGTGAGAGACTAGTCTAGCTTGATCACGAGAAGCTTACCTATTGTCTTAGGCCATGGCATTGGGAGTATGCTGGTGTTGTCACACTCAAAGGGCCGTGAGTTTGAATCCTAAGAAAATCACCCTTTCAGACTTCTTTATTGAACATTTAGGCAACAATTTAAGATTGTGCTTTGTGGTTCAAGAGAATGGCCTGGTAAATGTACATTTTTATCAGACGAGAAGATCCCTTAGTAAACCAAGTAGGAGACTAGCTGAATATAGCAGTTCAGTATTTTTTTTAGATATGAAACCACTAAAATGATAATATGAAATTATATTACAACTACTGATTTAACCACTTCAATACAGGGCACTTATACACCTTCCTGCCCAGACCAGAATGACAATTGCACGGTCATCCATCACTGTACCCAAACTAAATTTTTATCATTTTGTTCCCACAAATAGAGCTTTCTTTTGGTGGTATTTGATCACCTCTTCGGTTTTTATTTTTTGCTAAACAAATAAAGACCGAAAATTTTGAAAAAAAATAAAAGTTTTGTTTTTATTATAAAATTTTGTAAATAAGTAAGTTTTCTCTTTCACTGATGGGCACTGATAAGGCGGCACTGACAGGCACAGATAAGGCAGCCCTGATGAGGTGGCACCAATGAGCGGGCAATGATGGGCACTGGTAGGTGGCACTGACAGGCACAGATAAGGCGGCACTGATGAGGTGGCACCAATGAGCGGCCACTGATGGGCACGGGTAGGCGGCACTGATGGGTGGCACCAATGAGCGGGCACTGGAAGGCGGCACTGATATGCAGCACTGATGGGCATTGATAGTGTTACGGAAATATCTATACCTCACTTAAACGATTAACGATACAAATATAAGTGATTAAACCTTTGTCTATATAAAAATAAAAACGAGTGATAACAGGGAAAAAAGATAAAAATTACATTTATTTACACAGAAAAAGAAGGTTAGAATGATTAGAATTTATCATATATCTCTATAGTGTTGGCTCTAGGCTGCAAAGTTAATTCTAAGTTAATTCAGGCATAAACTCATAATTGTTTTCAATGGACATATACAAGATATACAAAGTTATAAGATAAATCCTAGGATGAAAAAAAGTTAGAAAGAAAGATAGACATAGATACTTTACACCGACAGCATGTCCCTCAGATGTTCTCGGGCTGGACTGCTGTAACCATTTAGCCCACTCCCTTTTATATGCATTCTCCACCAACCAACAGATGCCACATATTGATTGGGTTAGAGATGTCACAGAATTCATGCTCGGACATTGCGACCCCCTCGGTGCCTACCAGTCTATGAATTAATGAACAATCTCCTTTGATCTCCTAGCCCAAACAGTCCCGACCGTAGTATGTTAATGGCCCCTGGTGAGTTGATTACCACCTAGGGGACCTTCCCTGATTCCCATCAGTGTATTGGAAGCATGTTAATGGCCCCCTGAAGAATGAATGCCTTAAGGTCTGCCAATAACCTTTGATCTAATCAACACCTCTAGGGCTTCTCGGGTTCACACCAAGGTAAATATATTTCTTAAGGTGAGCTTTGTTCTATCATGATATTAAGAAACATTCCCATATATGAAATATATATATACCCACACATAGATACCCACATATACACGTAGATATATATATATACATATATATACACCTATATATACATATACACATCCTATGGGGCAAGGCAGTTTAAATTGGAGTCCTTGCAATGGTCCACTTGAATCTCATTGATATAAATATGATATCCAATAATTCCATCACAATAGGCGGCACTGATGGGCACTCATGGGTGGCACTGATGGGCACTGAAAGGCTGCAAAGATGGGTTCTTATGGGTGGCACTGATGGGCATTGATATGTGGCATTGATACGCGGCACTTATAGGCATCCCTGGTGGCACTGGCAGTGGTAGGCATTGTGAGTGAGCACTGATTGGCAGCTGCCTGGGCATTGATTGGCAGCTGCCTGGGCACAGATTGGTATTTCCCTGGGGGTCTAAGGGGGGCACAGTGTGGATGGCCATCCTGGTGGTCCTGGGCAGCATGATGGTGGTCCTGGGCGGGATCCAAGGGGGGGCTGTGCTGATAAACAATCAGCAGAGACCCCCCCCCTGTCAGGAGAGCAGCCGATCGGCTCTCCTCTACTCGCGTCTGTCAGACACGAGTGAGGAGAAGCCGATTACCGGCTCTTCCTATTTACATTGTGATCAGCCAGAGACTCAGACTAACACATCGCAACAACGATCGCCACGATGCGCGCCCCTGGGGGCGCGCAGCGGCTTAATATCCTGAGGACGTCACGACACCCAGTCAGGTTATTGAAACCACTTTGCCACCATCATTCTGCTATATGGCAGGCGGCAAGTAGTTAAGCATTCACATCCTCTTTGCGTTGTGTGTATGGCAGTGGTTACATAAATGCAATGCTTGCGAGTTTCAGTCCTGAGGTGATTACCTGCTTGATTTTATTTATTAAAGTTGCAGAAACTCATAGCAACCAATTGGCTTTCAGACTAGGTACTTGGTTGCTGGGGGTTACTGCACTTTGTAGGCAGCAGTTGAGATGGAGTCTTGAAAGTGCATCAAGGAGGAGGTGAAGAGGGAGACTAGTCTAGATCAAAATGGTCATCGGTTCAAATCTTCAGGTGGTTACCTTTCCAGCTTTATTTATAAATGTTGTACAAACTGCTGAAACCAATAGCAACGAATCCTCTTCATATCGGTTGCTATGGGTTATGTAGCCAACAGTGGGCTACAGTTACCTGATCCTGCAGGCAACCCCCGCATTTTCCAATTGTTCCTATGGCCCTTTAGTGCTGGGCTCTAGTGACTGACATCATATTTCTGAGACAAGCAGAGGATTGTGGAACTAGTAGTAGTCAGGGCTGGGCTCAGCCCTTCCTTCTCTGAGCTGGCCGCTCAGCTGTCGGCTAATTGCCAGCTCCTATCTCTCCACAGTTACTCAGCTGTTGATGATATCCTGCTTGTCAGTCCTGCGTACTTAAGCCCTACATTGATCCCTGACTTCTGGCTTGGCTGACTATTCGTTCTGGTTACTGAACTTTTGGCTATGTTTGGACTACGTTTGTTCTTTTAACTTTTATTATTAAACAAGTGTGATTTAACGGTACTTCTGTCTCAGCCTGATTTCATGATTTCTGACAGTAGTCTCTTTTGCAGACATTCTGGATTTGTGGAACTTTCCTGGGACTATACATCCCAGAGGGCCCTGGCCAGCATCAACAGACTTCTGTGAGAGACAATAAAAAGGGCTAGAAGATGCAGCCCGGGCTCTCTTCTTCCTGGGACTGAGTGAGTGAACATCCCCCTGCTGTGTGCGAAAGGGCTGCGGCCTACCACACGGTGATCTGGTGACTCCAGCCTGGCCACGGAGGTTCCAACTCTGCCTGCTGTTTGCAAGACCTCACCACAGCACCAATCCATCAGACAGATATGATAACAGCCACTATCCAGCAGCGGGTCACCGTCTCCAATCGTTCCGCTGAAGCACATCTCATCCAGAATCTCTGTTCGGAGGGCCCCTATCCAATTCTTCAGTTGGTGAGAGGGCCACGCCAGTTATTACAAGAGGCCCCTTACCTATTTCTTATTTTACCTGGTCTTTCATTAGGATAATGGGTTTAATAGGTCGGCCTGGGATTCCCCTTTAGAGTGTATTACATGTCCTATCCTCTGACTGGTACTCTAATGTACATACGTGTGTGTGTGTATATATATATATATATATATATATATATATATATATATATATATATATATATATATATATATATATCTTGCCTTTGTGATTCTGAACTATGTGTGCACTGTGTTTTTTGGGATCTCTCATCTGAGCCTTGGCTGTTTTCCAGGACTCAGCTGATATACCCTGTTCTCACCAACATACAGCATCTCACAAAAGTGAGTACACCCCTCGCATTTTTGGAAATATTTTATTATATCTTTTCATGTGACAACACCGATGAAATGACACTTTGCTGAAATGTAAAGTAGTAAGTGTACAGCCTGTATAACAGTGTAAATTTGCTGCCCCCTCAAAATAACTCAACACACAGCCATTAATGTGTAAACCGCTAGCAACCAAAGTGAGTACACCCCTAAATGTGAAAATGTCCAAATTGGGCCCAAAGTGTCAATATTTTTTGTGGCCATCAGCACTGACTTAAACTCCATGCCCAAGAAGGTTACCAGAGCCTCACAGGTTGCCACTATAGTCCTCTTTCACTCCTCAATGGCAACATCACAGAGCTGGTAGATGTTAGAGACCTTACGCTACTCCACCTTCCATTTGAGGATGCCCCACAGAAGCTCAATCGGGTTTCATGCTTGGCCAGTCCATCATCTTTACCCTCAGCTTCTTTAGTAAGGCAGTGGTCATCGTGGAGGTGTGTTTGGGGTCATTATCATGTTGGAATACTGCCCTGTGGCCCAGTCTCCCAGACTCTGCTTCAGTATGTCACAGTACATGTTGGCATTCATGGTTCCCTCAATGAACTGTAGTTTCGCAGTACCAGCAGCACTCATGCAGCACCAGACCATGACACTCCCACCACCATGCTTGACTGTAGGCAAGATACACTTGTCTTTGTACTCCTCACCTGGTTGCCGCCACACACACTTGACACCATCTGAACTAAATAAGTTTATCTTGGTCTCATCAGACCACAGGACATGGTTCCGGTAATCCATATCCTTAGTCTGTTTGTCTTCAGCAAACTGTTTGCAGGCTTTCTTGCGCATCATCTTTAGAAGAGGCTGGCTTCTAGGACAACAGCCATGCAGACCAATTTGATGCAGGCATATGGTCTGAGCACTGACAGGCTGATCCCCCACCCCTTCAACCTCTGTAGCAATGCTGGCAGCACTCGTATGTCTATTTCCCAAAGACAACCTCTGGATATATGACGCCGAGCATGTGCACTCAACTTCTTTGGTCGACCATGGCGAGGCCTGTTCTAAATAGAACCTGTCCTGTTAAACCACTGTATGGAATTGGCCACCATACTGCAGCTCAGTTGTAAAGTCTTGGCAATCTTCTTATAGCCTAGGCCATCTTTATGTAGAGGAACAATACTTTTTTTTCAGATCCTCAGAGAGCTCTTTGCCATGAGGTGCCATGTTGAACTTCCAGTGACCAGTATGGGAGAGTGAGTGTGATAACAATTTAACACACCTGCTCCCCATTCACACCTGAGACCTTGTAACACTTAAGAGTCACATGATACCGGGGAGGGAAAATAGCTAATTAGGCACAATTTGGACATTTTCACTTAGGGGTGTACTCACTTTTGTTGCAAGCGGTTTAGACATTAATGGCTGTGTGTTGAGTTATTTTGAGGGGACAGAAAATTTACACTTATACAAGCTGTACACTCACTACTTTACATTGTAGCAAAGTGTAATTTCTTCAGTGTTGTCACATGAAAGGATATAATAAAATATTTATAAAAATAGAAAATAGAGAGGTGTACTCACTTTTGTGAGATACTGTATCTTTGTTTCAGTAAAATCTAAAATAATCTTTTATCTAACTTGTGTCGAAGTGTCATTTAAAGGAGCATGCAAAAATGTCTGAACCCAGAGTGTCAGATGGGTTGGAAGGTTCACTGAGTCAAGGTGGTGCAGAGGAACAGGTAAATCCAAGCAAAAGTGCTACATTTGGGGGCTCGTACGGGATGTTCTCTGCAGCAGGCCCTAGTCAACCTAGACAAGAGCCACAATTTGAGAGAGAGGCAGCCTCAGCTGCCATGGTCGCCTGGGGAAGAGCACAAGGAGCTCGGGTAGAGTGAAGCACTGTTCTGGAAGTCTCAGGAAGTGAGTGCACTGAGGAGATCCAACAGTGGGTAAGAGCTCTAGCCCCAGAGCAGGGGGCCTACATTCTGAATGTGGAAGTTGAGTTCACTTTGGATTGCGTCAGGGTGTTGATGGAGTGGCAAGAAGAGATACCTGCCTGTTTCCGGGAAGAAGAGGTGCTCCTAGCTGAAAGGGGTAATTGCTCGGGTGATCCCACTAAAAGTGGGGGGAGAGACTGTTGAAAGGGAACCACCACGAAGGCCCAGGGAGGGGGCCCAGGATCCGATGGGGCCAGTGCTCCTCCCACCTCATTCTACACTGCCGGCTAGTTGACAGTTTGGTATAGAATGGGTCTGGAAATCCCAATCAAAGCTATTGCAGGCTCCAGTTCTTCTCAGGGCAGCTGCCAACGCCCATCGGAGAAGAGTCAGGGCATCCAGGCTGTGGAGGAATGGAGTGTTCGCTGTATGCCAAGGAGTAGAACATAGTCATAGAGGAGCCACAGGGGCTGAAGCTGTCGGGGTCATCCCCGCTAGAGTGCCCCAATTATTACTGTGATTTGACACAAGTACGCAGCCAAGAACTGCCTCAACTGACCTGAGAGGATTTGAGAAGAGACCAACGTGAAGATCTGCTAGGTAACCTTAAAAGAAGTCTCTTTTTTAGCTAAGGATCCTCAAATGCTCCTAAAGAATCCCGTTGAAGCCTCCAAAGTAAATCACAAAGAATGGGAACTAATGAAGTTGGAAGATGGAGTTATATACCGGAAAGGCCCATCTGAGGAACCAGAGGGTGTTTGCCAGCTTTTCCTCCCTGAAAAGTAGGGAGTGCTGGCAGCCCTTCATGATGACAATGGACATTTAGGGCCAGATATAACCCTTACGTTAGTCAGGGATCGATTCCACTGGCCATCCATGGGGGCTGAAGTGGAAAAATTACTGTCGCTCTTGTATCCCGTGCATCCAAAGAAAAACTTTGCCTGGTTGGGCAGCCCCAATGGGCCATTGGAGTTGGTGTGCATTGATTTCTTGTGTTTAGAACCTGAGTGGGCAGATTAATGTCCTGGTTGTGACAGATCATTTCACTCATTATGCCGAGGCTTTCCCAACCAGGGACCAGCAAGCCAGTACCATTGCAAAAACTCTAGTGGAGAAGTTTTTCAACTATTATGGCCTCCCTAAGCGTCTACACTCAGATCAAGGTCGGGATTTTGAGAGTAAGTACTTTAAAAAATCTAGAACCACCTCTTACCAACCCCAAGGGGACCCACAACCTGAATGTGTCAACTGCACCCTGCTGAACATGCTGGGGACTCTCACTTCGCATAAGAAGCAATAGTACCGTGAATGACTACTGGGTACTCTCCTTAGAGGTTGATGTTTGGAAGGGAAGCTTGTTTGCCTCTGGATTTAGCTTTTGGAACATTCTTGGATCACACATCTCAAGCCTCTTACCGAGGATACGTCGACAGACTTCAGAAAGATTTGAAGATTGCTTATGAGAAAGCTAAGGAAGCTTCCGCCGCCAGGGAGCAAACAAAAGGAAGTTTGACCTCAAAGGTACAAGACTTGCGACCTGGAGATCGGGTACTGTTACGCAATTTGGGGGTGCTTGGAAAGCATAAGCTGGTTGATCGTTGACGCTAGCAGCCCTACACCATCTATAAACGCCTGCCAGGGCTTCCCATGTATCAGATTCGCCCTGAAGGGAAAACTGGCCCACTCAAGGCTTGGCACCGAAAACCATTTGCTGCCTATATCCAAAGCTAATCGAGTGTCTGCATCTCTCTGTTCAGAGCCTTTTCAATCTCCCACCCTAAGATCCAGAACTCACAGGGGCCCTGAACCTATCCTTCAAGAGGAGGAAAGTCATGAAGAAGAACTAACCTTCAAATGGCTATGGGTTCCCTCATCTGAGGATGACATTAGAGCTCCTCACGTTTCTAGGGAGAACAGTAATGAAGTGTCCCCACCCAGACGGGTAGAATCTCAGCTGTTTGAAGCCGAAAGGCCTACGCTCTCCCCTGTGAGAGAGAGTGAAGAAAGATGGAGCTAAGTGATCACCTGGGGACACCAGATCCTGTAGAGACTTCTGTTCCTCCCAGTCATGAGACTGAAAGCGAGGTCACACCTGAACATCTAGAGGAGCCAGAGCCTGAGCCAGAACCCAGATGCAGTTTCTGGGAAACAGACCATGAGCCTGAACCATCGGAAAGTATTTACTCAAGACTAAGACGGAAGATTTGCCCTCCAAAGAGACTGACTTACAATGCCCTTGAGGAAAGCTCTGATGAACTTATTACTACCGCTCAACGTTCCAGTCAAGCACCTGCCTCCTCTACCCAACCTTTGGTAGAGGATGACCCTGATCCACCTCCTGACACTACTGGGTGGGCCACTAGTCTATTACTGGTCATCAAAATGATGTAACTTTGTCAGATGTACAGTGGATATTAATAGTCTACACAGCCCTGTTAAAATGTCAGGTTTCTATGATGTAGAAAAATGAGACAAAGATAAATCAATTCAGAACTTTTTACACCTATAAACTGTGCAATAAACTGAAATCTTTTAGGGGGGTGGGTAAAAATAAAAAACTAAAATAATGTGGTTGCATAAGTGTGCACACCTTCTTATAACTGGGGATGTAGCTGATTACTTAATTCTGAACACACATTCAAACTCATGTTAAATAGGAGTCAGTACATGCCTGCCATAATTTAAAGGGCCTCTGATTAACCCCAAATAAAATTCAGCTGTTCTAGTAGGTCTTTCCTGACATTTTCTTAGTTGCATCCTACAGCAAAAGCAATGGTTCCGCAGAGAGCCTCCAAAGCATCAGAGGGGTCTCATTGTTAAAAGGTATCAGTCAGGAGAAGGGTACAAAAGAATTTCCAAGGCATTAGATATACCATGGAACACAGTGAAGACAGTCATCAAGTGGAGAAAATATTGAAAAATAGTGACATTACCAAGAACTGGACATCCCTCCAAAATTGATGAAAAGACGACAAGAAAATTGGTCAGGGTGGCTGCCAAGAGGCCTACAACAACATTAAAAGAGCTGCAGGAATATTTGGCAAGTACTGACTGTGAAGTACATGTGACCACAACCTCCCATATTCTTCATATGTCTGGGCTATGGGGTAGAGTGGTAAGATGGAAGCCCTTTCTTATGAAGAAAAACATCCAAGCCCAGCTAAATTTTGCAAAAAGAAGGGGGCACTTTATCCGGTTCATCCAAGCTCCTTGGTTTGGGGTGCTCCCCCTGTTTTAGATCCTATTTACAAACGTCAGTGCACTGGCCCAATGACACTAACTTTAACTATTTGGCGTAATTGCCTCAAACGTTACCCTCTCATGTCCCCCTGCTCTCCTCTTGTAAATGTACTACTTAATCCCCTCATTCCAGATAGTATGTCCCTGGGCAGGATCTTTCCATGGATAAATGTACATCTCTTCCAGCTGCGGAACCTAGTTCATCCTATAACGAGGAAGCTGCATTCCTTTGACGTTTTGAGAGAGAAATTTGATTTACCATCACATTCCTTCCACTTTTACTTACAGGTTAGACATTTCTTTCATTCTAAATCGCCAGCCCTGACCCTAGATAAACCAACTACTTTTGAACACTTATGTGCTCAAGGCCCTAATCAATTGCACTTAATTTCATGTATCTACCATATCCTCCATGAGCCGACTCCAATTACGGAAACATTACACCATTACATGCGCAAGTGGTCTCAGTTGGTGGGCCGTCCTGTCACAATACAAATGTGGGATAGGATCTGGTCCTCTACCTTTAAATCTTCTAAATGTGTCACTCAGAGGGAGACAACCATTAAGATTCTCATGTTTTGGTACAGAACTCCCGATGTAATTCATAAGTATGATCCTTCAGTTTCACAGCTCTGTTGGCGGTGTGGATCTGATATAGGCTCACTATTCCATATCTTCTGGCAATGTTCCCCGATACAACCTTTTTGGAATGATGTGCATCTACTTATACAAAAGGTAACTGGGGTGTCTCTTCTGTTGGATCCTTTGAATTTCCTTTTGGGTCTTCCCCCCTCGGGGGTATCAAAAAAGACAAACAAATTGATATCCTATATATTGCTAGCTGCCAGGAGGATTATCCCATTGTTCTGGTTATCCAATACACCTCCCCCATGGTCTGGGTTTCTACATTTAGTGGCTGAGATTCGGACAATGGAGTCCTTGACGGCTTCGGTTCATGACTGCATCCCCCAATTTAATAAAATATGGGAACCATGGGATCTTTCAGAATTCGGGACCACCATACTACCAAATATGCCCAATTCCTAACCTATTTTAATTCTACATTGCCTGTGTATATACTCTGAACTAATAGCTGGATTTTGGGTACTTTCCCGCAGTACGTTTATCGCATACATCATAAAGAATTGAATTAATGCATATATGTGCCTTGTTACTGGGAACACTTTTTTATCACTTATATTTGTTTGTTTTTTGCTTTTGTTTTCATTATGTTTGTTTATAATGCACTTATGTTGATAGTGCAATGTGCATCCTGATACAACTTTGTACTTATTCTTTGATACTTTAATAAAAATACAATTAAAAAAAATAAATAAATAAATACATTTTGCAAAAACACATGTGAAGTCTCCTAAAAGCATGTGGGAAAATGTGTTATGGTCTGATGAAACAAAGGTTGAACTTTTTGGCCATAATTCCAAAAGATATGTTTGGTGCAAAAACAACACTGCACATCACCAAAAGAACACCATACCAACCATGAAGCATGGTGGTGGCAGCATCATGCTTTGGGGCCGTTTTCTTCAACTGGAACAGGGGCCTTAGTGAAGGTAGAGGGAATTAAGAACCATTCTAAATACCAGTCAATATTGTCACAAAGCCTTCAGGCCTTTGCTAGCTGAACACGAAGAGGAACTTCATCTTTCAGCATGACAACGACCCAAAGCATACATCCAAATCAACAAAGGAATGGTTTCACCGGACGAAGATGTGATCTGAAGAGGGCTGTTCACAGGAGATGCGCAGACCATCTATATGGAGTGTTTTTGCAAAGGAGAGTGGGCAAATATTGCCAAGTCCAGATGTGCCATGCTGATAGACTCATACCCAAAAAGACTGTGCTGTAATAAAATCAAAAGGTGCTTCAACAAAGTATTTTTTATTTTTACTTCCCTCCACCTAAAAGATTTCAGTTTTTTGTTCAACTGAGTTGTGCCGTTTATAGGTCACATTAAAAGGTAAAAACATTTTGAAATTTTTTATTTTTGTCTCATTTTTTTTTACATCACAGAAACCTGAAATTTTAACAGTGGTGTGGAGACTTTTTATATCCACTGTATATAGTTTATTGTTAGAAATCCCCCTGTAAGTCAATTGTTTGCTGTTGCAGCTTCTGGTTTGTAAAATAACTAACTGTTTAACTTTCAATATAATACTTTAAAGTGACTCCATAGGAAGTGTCCTGTCTTCGGGCACCAAAGCCGTTCAAGCGGGGGGGTGGGGAGTGTAGCCGACAGTGGGCTACAGTTACCTGATCATGCAGACAAACCCCGGCATTCTCCAGTCGTTCCTATGGCCCTCTAGTGCTGGGCTCTCGTGACTGACATCATATCTCTGAGCCAAGCACAGAGGATTGTGGAACTATTAGTCTCCTTTGCAGACATTCTGGAGTTGTGGCTCCCAGAAGGCCCTGAACAGCGCCAACAGACTTCTGGGAGAGACGTTAAAAAGGGCTAGCAGATCCGGCCCAGGCTCTCTTCTTCCTGGAAAGAAAGAAAAAAAGAGCGCACCAGCCTAGTGCATTATCCTTGACAGATTTATTAATTAAAAGCAAGATAAAATCTGCTCACAAAGGTCGTAGAAAAAAATCGCATTGTATATGGCACAGAGGCGATTGGTCCAGTGGTAGCAGTTTTTCCAGATCCTAGGAAGAAGGCGTACGGACTACTGTTGGCTAACGCGTTTCGAAGGTTACCCTTCTTCATCAGAGCCTTGGTAGTGTTAGAGGAGACTAACACTACCAAGGCTCTGATGAAGAAGGGTAACCTTCGAAACACGTTAGCCAGCAGTAGTCCGTACGCCTTCTTCCTAGGATCTGGAAAAACTGCTACCACTGGACCAATCGCCTCTGTGCCATATACAATGCGATTTTTTTCTCCGACCTTTGTGAGTAGATTTTATCTTGCTTTTAATTAATAAATCTGTCAAGGATAATGCACTAGGCTGGTGTGCTCTTTTTTTCTTTCTTTTCATTACTACTAGGATAATCCCATCCTGAAGAGCAGCAGGGCCGAAACCCATAGTCCTTCTTGAACCTTTGGGATCATTTAGCCAATACACCTGTGCGCAAGAGTATTTTGCATCTTTATTATACATATCTCTTCTTCCTGGAACTGAGTGAGTGAACATCCCCCTGCGGCTGTGCGAAAGGGCTGCAGCCTACCATGCGGCGATCTGGTGACTCCAGCCTGTCCACGGAGGATTCAACTCTGCCTGCTGTTCGCAAGACATCACCGCAGCCAGTATCCAGCAGCGGGTCAGCTGTCTCCGATCGTTCCGCTGAAGGATATCTCATCCAGAATCGCTGTTCGGAGGGTCCCTAACCAATTCTTCAGTTGGTGAGAGGCCCACCGCCCGCCAGTTACCATTTCTAATTTGTTCTACAAGGGGCCCCTTAACTATTTCTTATTTTACCTGGTCTCATTAGGATCTCTCTCTCTCAAATATATATATATATATATATATATATATATATATATATATATATATATATATATATATATATATATATATATATATATATATATATATCTTGCCTTTGTGATTATGAACTATATGTGCACTGTGTTTTTTGGGATCTCCCACCTGAACCTTGGCTGTCTTCCAGGACTCAGCTGATTTACCCTGTTCTCATCAACATATCTTTTGTTTCAGGAGAATCTAAGATAATCTTTTATCTAACTTGTGTCGAGTGTCATTTAAAGGTGCATGCAAAAATGTCTAAAACCAGAGTGTCGGGTGGGTTGGAAGCTTCACTGGGTCAAGGCGGTGCAGAGAAACAGGTGGATCCAAGCACCCCTCAAGGGGGCAGTTCTACAGTTACTACATTTTGCAGCTTCAATTTAGGATGTATAGGCACTGCTGTCAGGCTTGAGCATCTAGGTCTGTGGCGCAGCATGTAGGACGGAGAATGTGGAATCCATGTGAAGGCCATGAGTTTGATTTCCAAAGCAGATTAAATAGGTGTCTACTCAGAGCTGTTTGGGGCAGAACAACAACTATGTGCTTGGTGGCAAAGGGGTGTTTCTCTGTGTAATGAGGGGTTAAGGAACAGACCTTCTCACTGTGCAATCATGATGTGGGTGACCTTGGAATCATGTGAATGAAGCTTCGATGATATGAGTTCCAGCCATGTAATCATCAAGTGGGTGTCCTTGAAACCATGTAAATGAAAACCACAAGTTGTGGATACTGTGCCACAATAGAACAAAGGGGAACTTGAACATAGAAAGCACAGGAGAGTTGCTACAATGGGTGGTGAAGACTTAGGCAATAACCCCTGATGTCAAGTAAACATCTCAAGACCGAATTAAAAAATGTTTGTGTTTTTTTACCAACAAATCTTATATTGTTCATCAACATGCTCTTCTCTTTCACAGTATTCCTGCCTGAGTTCTAGGGTTGCAGACTCACTCAAGACCAACCGCTGGTGGTCCGCACCACCAACTTAGTCATGCCCTCACCACTTCATTGCAGTCTTTAAAATTTTATCTGCCCTTTACAGAATCCCCAAAGTCTTGGTGCTACTTTGAGAAACCATCTTTGCTCTCTCATGAGAATCAACCCTTAAGCCCTCTGATACAAACTTCAGGAGCTTACATGCTTCACCACAGAGCCAGAAGACTTCAGAAATAGTTGCTAATGCACCTATATCATGGATCTAAGCCTTTGAAACATAAAACTAATAACACATCAGAGATTCAAACTAAGAAATCTAGGTCTTTCTGTAGTCAACAGCAGCGCACTAACAACACACACCACAGGCTCTAGCCAGCAATGCAGTCCCTCGCGCTACTCTAATAGGTGAATGTATGAAAGTACAAAAAATAAATACATCAAGTGAAAAAATCTGCAGCAAAACCTAATAGTGTTCACAGCACATAACAATAAATAAAATGTATAAAGTGATCTCACGCAGACTAGCAAATAATCTTAAAACACATAAAGTACAATGTGCAACCAATGGGGATAGTGAAAACCTCAAATATAAGGTTGAAAAAACTGTCAAAATAGATTCCAACAAGGGACATTAAAAATAATGATAATAACAGGTGAAAACAAGTGTCCAATACATGTGCGAAAAAGTGGGAAGAATCAATGGATGAGCAAAAAAAAAAAAAATCACATGTGCAAAAAAAGCAAGAAAAATGCATATATGAGCACATTAAAAATAGTTCACTATAAGGAACAGAAAGGTAATATTTTCTCGTCTTCTACGGAGAATGGTGAATACAGAAGGAATAAATGTTCATGAAGTGGTGAACAGAGATGGTGTAGTAATGGAAAAACGAATCAGTGCTCATCAGTGTCCATGTAAAACTTCATAAATTAATTCCCAAACAGTCAGGCTCACAGTTAATGCAGCAGTGATCCCCTTCCCCATCACTGCTGTATTGGTGTTTGGCACTGGGTCATTGGTGTTTATTGATTATGTGACAGAAGACAGGAGCAGCCAGATAAATTCTGCAGTGTTTATAGATTGATTGAATGGCGCTTCATGGTACAGATGGACAATGATCCAAAGCACACTGCAAAAGCAACCCAGGAGCTTTTGAAGGAAAAGAAGTGGAATATTCTGTATTGGCCGAGTCAATCACCTGATCTCAACCCAATTGAGCATGCATTTCACTTGCTGAAGGCAAAACTAAAGGCAGAAAGAGCCACAAACTAAGGGCAACTGAAGACAGCTGCAGTTAGAGCCTGGCAAAGCATCAGAAAGGAGGAAACCCAGTCTTTGCAGACTTCAGGCAGTCATTGCCCGTAAATGATTCTCAACAAAATATTAAAAATGAACATTTTATTTATGATTATATTCATTTATCCAATTACATTTGAGCCCCTGAAAATGAAAATGGGGGGATGGGGAAGACTATGCATAAAAATGGTTGCAGTTCCTAACATTTGTACTTGATATTTATGTTCAACCCCTTGAATTAAAGCTGAAAGTCTGCACTTCAAATTCATTTGGATTGTTTCATTTTAATTTTATTCTGGTGGCATACAGAGCCAAAAGTATAAAAATTGTGCCTGTGTCCAAATATATATGGGACCTAACTGTAGGCTTTCCAATCTGACGGTCTGTGCTTTGCAAACGCTGAAAAGTTTAGCAAGCTGGGAGCCTCAGATTCCAGATTACACAACATGCACATATCAACTTTACCACTGATTTGGGAATGTGCAGTGAAGCTGCCACTCTGGAGCCAGACGCAGGCACTATATACTGAGTACACAGACCCCATGGAGCACTTCAGAACTAAGAGTACATATAAGCATCCTGAAGTTTGTGTTTAAGTGAGAAAAGGACCTAAAAGTACAATCATCCAAGTGACAGGCTTGCTTTTAAAAGGGACTTTGTTAATTAAAAAAAGAAAAAATACCTTTGTGGGAAGGCACTGATGGAAGCAGTTATTCTTGCCCTCTCAGCCTGCATGTTACTGTAGTGCTCACCCCCAAAAGGGCCAGCTGATTTGTCCCGGGTTCCTTTCCCAGATTAGTGCAGTAGCAGCCAGGCACACAGCAACAGTCACTATTTTGGCTCAATGAACAGTCTAGGGCAGGGGACTCCCTGACACAAACTTTCTAAACAAAGGACCAGTTTACTGTCCTTCAGACTTTAGGGGGCCAGACTGTGCCCAATGGGAGTAAACAATGCCCCATCTTTGATATTAGAGGGAGAAATAGTGTCAGTGGGAGGAATAATGCTCCATCATTGGTGTCGGTGAGAGGAATACTGCCCCACGTTTGGTGTCGGTGGAAGCAATAGTACCCTACTGTTGGTGTCGGTGGGATGAATAGTGCCCCATTGTTAGCTTCAGAGGCAGAAAAAATTGCCTCTAGGGCTGGATAAAGTCAAGCAAAGGGACATATCCGGCCCCAAGGCCACAGTTTGGAGACCACTGATCTAAACCATTCCATTGTGGCTCTGGCTGTATGTTTAGGGGGGTTGTCCTGCTGGAAGGTCAACCTCGCCCCAGTCTCAAGTCTTTTGCAGACTCCAACAGGTTTTCCTCTAAGATTGCCCTGTATTTGGCTCCATCCATCTTCCCATCAACTCTGATCAGCTTCCTTGTCCCCGCTGAAGAAAAGCCTCCACACAACATTATGCTACCTCCACCATGTTTCACGGTGGGGATGGTGTGTTCAGGGTGATGTGCAGTGTTAGTTTTCCACCACACATAGCGTTTTGCTTTTAGGCCAAGAAGTTCAATTTTGGTCTCATCTGACCAGTGCACCTTCTTCCACATGTGTTGCTGTGCCCCCACATGACAAACTGCAAATGGGACTTCTTATTGCTTTCTTTCAACATTGGCTTTCTCCTTGCCACTCTTCCATAAAGACCAGATTTGTGGAGTGTACAACTAATAGTTGTCTTGTGGACATATTCTCCCACCTGAGCTGTGGATCTCTGCAGCTCCTCCAGAGTTACCATGGGCCTCTTGGCTGCTTCTCTGATGAATGCTCTCCTTGCCCGGCCTGTCAGTTTAGGTGGACGGCCATGTCTTGGTAGGTTTGCAGTTGTGCCATACTCTTTCCATTTTCTGATGAGCAGTGCTCCGTGAGATGTTCAAAGCTTGGGATATTTTTTTTATAGCCTAACCCTACTGTAAACTTCTCCACAACTTTATCCCTGACCTGTCTGGTGTGTTCCTTGATCTTCATGATGCGGTTTGTTCACTAAGGTTCTCTAACAAACATCTAAGGGCTTCACAGAACAGCTGTATTTATACTGAGATTAAATTACACACAGGTGGACTCTATTTACTAATTAGGTGACTTCTGAAGGCAATTGGTTCTACTAGATTTTAGTTAGGGGTATCAGAGTAAAGGGGGCTGAATACAAATGCACGCCACACTTTTCAGATATTTATTTGTAAAAGATTCAGAAAACCATTTATCATTTTCCTTCCACTTCACAACTAGGGATGAGCCGAACACCCCCTGGTTTGGTTCGCACCAGAACCTGCGAACGGACCGAAAATTTGCACGAACGTTCGAACCCCATTGACGTCTATGGGACTCGAACATCGAAATCAGTGCTCATTTTAAAGGCTAATTTTCATGGTTTTGTCCTAAAAAAGGGGACTCGGGTCCTGCCCCAGGGGACATGTATCAATGCAAAAAAAAGTTGTAAAAACTGCCGTTTTTTCGGGAGCAGTGATCTTAATGATGTTTAAAGTAAAAAAAAAAAAAAGTGAAATATTCCTTTAAATATCGTACCGGGGGGGGTGTCTATAGTATTCCTGTAAAGTGGCCCGTGTTTCCTGTGCTTAGAACAGTCCCTGCACAAAATGTCTTTTTTAAAGGAAAAAAAGTCATTTAAAACTGCTTGCGGCTTTAATGTAATGTCGAGTCCTGGCAATATGGATGAAAATCAGTGAGACAAACGGCATGGGTACCCCCCAGTTGATTACCAGGCCCTTTGGGTCTTGTATGGATATTAAGGGGAACCCCGCACCCAAATTAAAAAAAGGAAAGGTGTGGGGCCACCAGGCGCTATATACTCTGAACAGCAGTATACAGGCGGTGCAAACAAGACAGGGACTGTAGGTTTGTTGTTAAGTAGAATCTGTTTGTAATTTTGAACGGGTACATTTTTAACGTGTTTAGCTCCAGCCAAAAAATCTTTTTTAAGCTTTTTGGTAAACATCACCCCTGTGACATTTGTTTTACTGTCTGTGCTCCTCTTCAGAAGATTGAACCTCACTTTTTGTCCCAATGACAAATGTTTTTTGAAAATGTGGGGTTTTTTGTGAAATAAGGATTGGTGATAAAGTATCAGTGGAAAGGAGAAATGTTTTTCCCATATTAACTCTTACGGGAGAGAATTTCCCTTCCTAGGGGTAGATTTCATCTCACTTCCTGTTGTCTCCTTCCGTTTGCAAGTAGGAGTCGTTTGTAAGTTGGATGTTTGAAAGTAGGGGCCTTCCCTATATACTCAGCACAAATGTGGGCCTTAGGTGTTGTGGCCACAACACTGTAAGCCCTCACAGGGCCCTGCTGTGAAATATTAGATCAAGAATTGTAATTACATGCCCCTGTTGAACAGGGGCAGAAAAATTGGGCCTTTGGTGGTGGTGGTGGTGCTGGTGCCACAACACTAAGTCCTCACTCGCTCTTGGTGGGTGCAGAAACGGGCCCTGCTGTGAAATATTAGATCAAGAATTGTAATTACATGCCCCTGTTGAACAGGGGCAGAAAAATTGGGCCTTTGGTGGTGGTGCTGGTGCCACAACACTAATGCCCCGTACACACGGTCGGATTTTCCGATGGAAAATGTCCGATCAGAGCGTGTTGTCGGAAATTCCGACCGTGTGTGGGCTCCATCGGACATTTTCCATCGGATTTTCCGACACACAAAGTTTGAGAGCAGGATATAAAATTTTCCGACATCAAAATCCGTTGTCGGAAATTCCGATCGTGTGTATAAATAAAGAGATGAAAGCTATTGGCCACTGCCCCGTTTATAGTCCCGACGTACGTGTTTTACGTCACCGCGTTTAGAACCATCCGATTTTCCGACAACTTTGTGTGACCGTGTATATGCAAGACAAGTTTGAGCCAACATCCGTCGGAAAAAATCCTAGGATTTTGTTGTCGGAATGTCTGATCAATGTCCGACCGTGTGTACGGGGCATAAGTCCTCACTCGCTCTTGGTGGGCGCAGAAACGGGCCCTGCTGTGAAATATTAGATTAAGAATTGTAATTACATGCCCCTCTTTAACAGGGGCAGAAAAATTGGGCCTTTGGTGGTGGTGCTGGTGCCACAACACTAAATCCTCACTCGCTCTTGGTGGGCGCAGAAACGGGCCCTGCTGTGAAATATTAGATCAAGAATTGTAATTACATGCCCCTGTTGAACAGGGGCTGAAAAATTGGGCCTTAGGCACTGGTGCTGGTGCCACAACACTGCAACTTCTCACAGAAACTCTAGTTGGAACGCAGGAACGAGCCCTGCTGCAAAGTATTGCATCAAAAATTGTAATTACACGCCCCTGTTAAACAGGGGCTGAAAAATTGGGCCTTAGGCACTGGTGCTGGTGCCACAACACTGCAACCCCTCACAGAAACTCTAGTTGGAACACAGGAACGAGCCCTGCTGCAAAGTATTGCATCAAAACTTGTAATTACACGCCCCTGTTAAACAGGGGCTGGAAAATTGGGCCTTAGGCACTGGTGGCGGCGCCCAGAACCAAAAATGTTCTTGCAAGCTATCAGCGTGATCATTGAGGAGAAAGAGGATAATTACTCAGGATAGTCACTCAGCATCAGCATAGGCAGTCTTTGAAGGGATCTGAGATTTCAAAAAAAAATATTCGGTTACATCAGCATCAGGTGCTTGGTAGCTGGTGGCGATCCAAGACTGATTTATTTTTATGAAGGTCAGTCGATCGACCGAGTCGGTGGACAGACGCACCCTGTGATCGGTTACAAACCCTTCAGCAGCACTGAATGTGCGTTCCGAAAGAACGCTGGATGCAGGACAGGCCAGTAGCTCAATTGCATACTGTGCTCTGGCCAGTGATCCATCCTCAAGACCCAGTAACCCAGAGGATTTTCGGTGGGAAAGGTGTCCAAGTCAGATCTTGCCCCTAGGTATTCCTGCACCATGTAAAACAGACGCTGGCGATGGTTGCTTGAACCGATCATACCTTGGGGCTGCGGACTAAAAAATTGTCTGAATGCATCGGTCAGACGGCCACCTTCTCCACCGCTCCTTCTTTGACTGACCGAAGCCTCAGCAACACGTTGTCCAGAAAAAGGAGTTTGTTACCTCCCAGTCTCTGGGAACGTGTTGCACAGACCTTTCTGCAAGGCCTCCCGAAGATGTTTCATCCTCTGCTCCCTCTGCGACGGCAAGATAAGGTCCGCGTACTTACCCTTGTAACGTGGATCAAGGAGGGTTGCCAGCCAGTATTGGTCCTTCTCCTTGATACCACGAATACGAGGATCCTTACGCAGGCTTTGCAGGATCAGGGAGGCCATGCAGCGTAGGTTTGCTGAGGCATTCGGTCCAGAGTCCTCTGGGTCACTAAGGACGACATGGTCCGCAGCCACCTCCTCCCAGCCACGTACAAGTCCATGTGTTTCTTGGGACTGATCCCTTAAAGACTGCTGCTGATGCTGAGTGCCAGGCTCCACCTCCATACTGACAATCCTCCTCCTCGTCCTCTTCCTGTGTGATCGGCGGGCACGCAGGAACACTGTCTGGATAAAGGGGGCCTTGAGAGCTAAGGAAGTCCTCCTCTTCCTGCCTCTGTTCTGCCTCAAGTGCCCTGTCCATTATTCCACGCAGCGTGTGCTCCAACAGTTAGACAAGGGGGACAGTGTCACTGATGCATGCACTGTCACTGCTCACCATCCTCGTGGCCTCCTCAAATGGTGACAGGACAGTGCATGCATCCCTGATCATGGCCCACTGGCGTGGGGAAAAAAAACAAGCTCCCCTGACCCTGTTCTGGTGCCATAGTTGCACAGGTACTTATTGATGGCCCTCTGCTGCGTGTGCAGCCGCTGCAGCATGGCCAACGTTGAGTTCCACCTGGTGGGCATGTCACAGATTATCCATGTATGTGAAACATTGTGATAATCAGAAAAATATATATAAGTCCATACAAATAACTGTGAATCAAAAGGTGATGTCCATATGTGGTAGATGGGAATCCTTATATATGATAATTAACCAGAATCAGTCCCAGAGAGAAACCCATATATGGAAACAACCAGACTTGGTGGTAAAGATGAGAGAGACACCACACTCAGTGATCCGCCACCACACAAATATTGCGCTTACCACAAGGCAAGCAAAAAACAGCCTATGTTCCGTCCTGGTATGGGAAAATCCAGCTGGTGTGACTTGACTGCATACAGCGTGGCTAAGAGGATGTAGCAAGGACCCCAAACTCTCGTCTCACAGGCATGTGAATGAAAAGAAACTGACCATAGTGTAATACTGGCAGGATAGTTTAATAAAAAAAGGTAGAAAACTTACATAAGTAGATTAAAAACAGCAAATAGCCGGCCGGCATAGCGAGCACCAGTCCACACTAGGATGGCGATGACGTCAGAGCGTCAACCTCCCGACGTACGTTTCACCACAAATGGCGTCGTCTGGGGAACGTTTTTTCTTTTGTTATTTTGGTGCACATCTCACTGTTTAACTGCAGCTTTTTGGGGGGTTTATTAATTTAGTGGTAGCGCAGTATTTTTTCTTGTTTTTTATGTCACAGATTAGGCGGTAGGCGGTTCTTGGGCAGGTTAAACTCCTTTTGGAGGTCCGCCAGCCGAGCACTGGCATTATATGACCGGCGGAAATGCACACAGACTTTCCTGGCCTGCCTTAGGACATCCTGTAAGCCCGGGTACCTGCCCAAGAACCGCTGTACCACCAAGTTAGGGACATGAGCCAAACAGGGCACATGGGTCATTTGTCCCTGTCGGAGGGCAGAGAGGAGGTTGGTGCCATTGTCGCAAACCACCATTCCTGCCTCAACCACCTCTGAACCTGCCCCTGCAGAGCTGACAGAACCTCTGCCCCAGTGTGGCTCCTGTCCCCCAAGCACACCAGCTCAAGCACCTCATGGCATCTTTTGGCCTGCGTATTTGCATAGCCCCTTGAACGCCTATGGAGCACTGCTGGTTCCGAGGACAAATCACAGGAAAAGGCCATGGAGGAAGAAGAAGAGGAGGGGGTGGAGGAGAGAGGTGTGTCACAATTATTAGTAGTTGCATTTTGGAGGCGTGGTGGCGGAACAACCTCCAACACTACTACACCTTGTCCTGCATCCTTCCCAGCTGCCAGCAGAGTCACCCAATGTGTGGTGAAACTTAGGTAACGTCCCTGTCAATGCCTGCTGGACCATGAGTCAGCAGTAATATGCACCTTACCGCTGACCGCCCTGTCCAGCGAGGCATGGACATTGCCTTCCACATGCCGGTAGAGAGCCGGAATCGCCTTCCGTGAGAAAAAATGGCGTTTGGGTACCTGCCCCCTTCCGTGAGTTTGTGGAATGTGCGGTTACTCAGTGGCAGAGTCTACCAACTGAAAAGGCAGCAGTTGAAGTGCTAGCAATTTTGCCAAGCTAGCATTCAACCGCTGGGCATGTGGATGGCTGGGAGTGAACTTCTTTCGGCGGTGCAGCAGCTGGGGCAGGGAAATTTGCCTGGTACAATCTGACATCGGTGTACTGAAAGCAGATTGCCCACAAGTACTTGGCTGTGACACACCTAATTCTACACCTTCATTCCTCTCAGTGCTGGTCTCAGAGAGGACTGAAGGTATAGTGGGGTTGGAGATCTCAGCTGATGAGGAGCAAGGAGAGGTCCTCTTTGTTCTTTGGTGTGGGTCTTTTAGATACGCTTGCCAATGAACTGCATGGCAGGTCAACATATGTCTGGTCAAGCATGTGGTGCCCAAGCGGGAGATGTTTTGGCCACGCGAGATACGCTTGAGACATATGTTGCAAATAGCAGCGGTGCGATCTGATGCACTCGTCTCAAAAAAGGCCCACACAAGAGAACTTTTTGAATAACGTGCAGAGACTGCAGCGCCCTGCACATGCGGAGCTTTGGGGTGTGATGCAGTCAGTGTGCTGCCCTTAGGCTGGCCCCTGGAGGGCATCCTGCCTCGTTGGTGATGTGCCTCCTCCTCCTCCTCCTCTCTCCTATCAGGCACCCACGTTGAGTCAGTGACCTCATCATCCCCTCCCTCCTCATCACTGGAGCAAACCTGGCAGTATGCTGCAGCAGAGGGAGCACGACTGCCAGATTGCTGTTTTTCTTTGGCACCCCCTCTGTCTGTGCTCATGTTACTGCCTTTATCTAGCTCAGTATCATCATCAGAGCCTTCTAAACGCTGGGCATCCTCCTGGAGCATGTATCAAACACTGTGGTCAAACAGTTCGAGGGACTCCTCAGGAGGACATGGTGGGGCTAGGGAAGGAGTCACTGATGACATTGAGCCGAGGGAAGAGGCCGCTGCTTTGCCAGACAAAGTACCCTGAGCATGGGTGAGAGAGGATGAGGAGGAGGAGGACGGCTTGGTCATCCACTCGACCAAGTCTTCTGCATGTTGCGGCTCAACACGGCCAGCTGCCGAAAAAAAGGCCAAGCGTGTCCCACGGCCACGTGCTGATGAGGATGCACCGTCTCCACGACCAGCACTGTTGCCTCTAGACACAGAGCCTGCTTGCCCTCTTTTATTGGCTTGTGACTGGAAGGCCAACAAGGAGAGGCAGACAGACATACTGATGGCCTGTAGCTGCACTAAGCTGGGATATATATATATATATATATATATATATATATATATATATATATATATATATACTGATACTGCAGCTAGCAAAATCAACTGCCTGCCTGTAGTATGAGAACACCACCAACCTTCTACAGGTAGCTTTAGCTAAACACTGTGCAGAGCTTGCAAAAAACTAACTTGTAGATTATTTAGCTGCCTGCGGTAGTGATAGGATCAGGAAAACACCACCAACCTTCTACAGGTAGCTTTAGGTGAACACTGTGCAGAGCTCGCCAAAAAATAACTTGTAGCTTATTTAGCTGCCTGCGGTAGTGATAGGATCAGGAAAACACCACCAACCTTCTACAGGTAGCTTTAGGTGAACACTGTGCAGAGCTCGCACTACACTAACTTGTAGCTTATTTAGCTGCCTGCGGTAGTGATAGGATCAGGAAAACACCACCAACCTTCTACAGGTAGCTTTAGGTGAACACTGTGCAGAGCTCGCACTACACTAACTTGTAGCTTATTTAGCTGCCTGCGGTAGTGATAGGATCAGGAAAACACCACCAACCTTCTACAGGTAGCTTTAGGTGAACACTGTGCAGAGCTCGCACTACACTAACTTGTAGCTTATTTAGCTGCCTGCGGTAGTGATAGGATCAGGAAAACACCACCAACCTTCTACAGGTAGCTTTAGGGGAACACTGTGCAGAGCTCACACTACACTAACTTGTAGCTTATTTAGCTGCCTGCGGTAGTGATAGGATCAGGAAAACACCACCAACCTTCTACAGGTAGCTTTAGCTGAACACTGTGCAGAGCTTGCAAACAAATAACTTGTAGGTTTAGCTGAACACTGTGAGGAGGACGCACTACACTAACTTGTAGCTTTAGCTGAACACTGTGCAGAGGTCGCACTACACTAACTTGTAGTTTTAGCTGAACACTGTAAGGAGGACACACTACACTAACTTGCAGCTTTAGCTGAACACTGTGCAGAGGTTGCACTACACTAACTTGTAGTCTTAGCTGAACACTGTGAGGAGGACGCACTAAACTAACTTATAGCTTTAGCTGAACACTGTGCAGAGGTCGCCCTACACTAACTTGTAGTTTCGCTGAACACTGTGAGGAGGACACACTACACCAACTTGTAGCTTTAGCTGAACACTGTGAGGAGGACGCATTACCCTAACTTGTAGCTTTAGCTGAACACTGTGCACTAAACTAACTTGTAGTTTTAGCTGAACACTGTGCAGAGGTCACACTAAACTAACTTGTAGCTTTAACTGAACTGTGAGGAGGACGCACTACACTAACTGTAAATAGTCTAGCTGCCTGACTGTGGTACTAAAGGATCAAAAGAACACCAGCAGTTTTCTTCAGGTAGCTGTAAATACTGTAACAAGACAAGCCTGCCTGTCAGTAGGAAGATAACAGGAAGGGATCTAGCTAAACTGAATACAGTGTATATATATATATATATATATATATATATATATATATATATATATATATATATATGCAACACCTGGGATCCTGGGATGCATATATATACACAATACACTAAGTGCAGCTAACTCACTGACTGTCCTGCCTAATCAAGCTAACTCAAATGAAATGACACTGTCTCTCTCTCTCTCTCTCTAAGCACGCCGGAACACACTACACAGGGCCGCCGTGCAGGCGGCCTTATATAGTGTGGGACGTGTGAGCCACCCTGGCTTTTGGCCAGTTACAGCTCTCTCTACTGACGGCGCTGTGATTGGCCAAGCATGTCAGCAGGTCATAGTGCATGCTTGGCCAATCATCAGCCAGCAATGCACTGCGAAGCCGCAGTGAATTATGGGCCATGACGCGCTACACGAATTTGGCGCGAACGGCCCATATTGTTCGCAATTTGACGAACGACCGAACAGCCGATGTTCGAGTCGAACAAGGGTTCGACTCGAACACGAAGCTCATCCCCATTCACAACTATGTGCCACTTTGTGTTGGTCTATTACATAAAATCCCAATAAAATACATTTATGTTTTTGATTGTAACATGACAAAATGTGGAAAATTTCAAGGGGTATGAACGCTTTTTTCAAGGCACTGTATTTTGTTTTAAATGGAAGTTTTTGTAACGGATGTTATAGCAATTATGACGTAAAAATATCTGTAATACACACTGTGTCTTGTCGAATACAGTCCCCTATCATATAGTGTCCGCCCTGTACTGCGCAGGCGCAGTACAGAGGACAAATGAGACGCCGAAAGTCTCCGAGGTTTAACAGCTGATCATCAGCTGTACACGGCGCCTGCGCTTTTATTCTCACCCTATGTCCAAGTTCATTCCCTACTATCCAAGTGGACATAGAGTTAGAATAAATAATTGCCGAGCGCAGTGAGGCCGTGCCCGAAGCATGGCGAGCGAAGCGAGCCCGCGAGGGGCCCTCTTACAAAGCCATCGCCCAAGCGCCGTGTACAGCTGATGGTCAGCTGATCAACTTCGGACACTTTCGGCATCTCCTTCTGCTCCGTACTGCGCAAGCGCTGCACCTGCGCAGTACGGGGCGGACACTATGCGATGGGAGGACAGTTTTAGTCAGAACACCGGCATTAAGTCAGAAAAAAACTGGGGGCTTTAATTGCTAACAAGCTCAGCTGGAAAGCCCACTCTTGTGAAGATTCCTAGCAGAGCAGCAGCAATCTTGTCTTGTCTGCCCAGAGGAAAGATAGCCACAGCCTCTGGATACCATGTAGCATAGTCAACTACTGATATAACATTTGCCTGAACTGCTAAGGATGGCTAGAGGCCCAATGATATCCACTGCCACCCTTTTAAAAGCTTCATCAATCACAGTCAAAGGTTATAGCGGAGTCCTGTGCACATCTCCTGCCTTGCCACCCTACTGGCAGGTAACAGGACCAACAGTAGTCAGCTATGTTAGCAAGCATGTAAGGCCAGTAAAAGTTATGTATCACGCAGGCCCTGGTCTTCGTGATCCCCATGGACCCTGCTAGGGAATTTTCATGTGCCAAATTGTCCCCTAATTTAACTGGGTACCACATGCCGTCTCCTACCTATTTCGGTCTCATTCCCCTCTGTGGGCAGACTCTGCTTGTACAGTAGACCTTTTGTTTGACATTCCTTGAAGGGGGAAAATCAGCTAAACTCCTGAGATGCTGTAGTGTTTGGTCATCCTGCAGTGCCACCTCAAAAGCTGCACTGCAACTCCCAGCCAGCTGTCCTATGGCGAACAAAGACAACATCTGAGGCTCAAAAGAGATGGAGTCCCCTGGGTCAGAACAAAGAGGGACTGGAGGTCTCATCCTGCTGTTCTGTGACCAGAGCCTGGGTCTCAGCTTGCTCTGCAGCACTGCAAGCGACCACAAATATTGGCAATACATCATCATCACATTCATCATTAACATCAGTGGAACAGGAGTCTGTTACTTGCACATGCAAGGGGGCACCTCTCCTTCCCTTGAAGAAGAACCCTGTACTTCCACTCCACCTTCCCCCTCCCTCTATTCATCCACAGGTTGCCCAGATAATAACCCAGCATCTGTACACGGTACCTTGGTAGGTCCATGGGTGTATCCAGGCTGTCCTCAGCAAGTGCGTAGTAGGAAACAAGGTTCCCCCGAATCTACAGCCAACAAAACTGCTGTAGGGATCTCAGAGACTCGCACCTCATTTATCCCGCTCCCTGCACCCCAGTCAATAAAAACATATACATGGGGGACACGTGAACAGGTCCCCTAACTTCAGTAAAGGTAAGAAACTTTTCCAGGATGGGATCTCCTATCAAATCTGGTCTAGCTAAGGTGATTTCTGCTACTATGTCTCAAAACCCAGTTATGGTTCGGTTGCAAGTTGTCATTGGGTCCCCAAACGTTCACACTGATGAACAGCATGAATACCTCCACCTTTTTCACCTGACATACTATATACAGTTATGGATGGTCCAGGTAAATTACTCATAATGGGTGATTTCAATGCCACCCTGTTCCCGGGCTTGGATAGACCTGCTCCCTCCAAACACCACAATAGGGATCTGTTTGCCTGGGCTCAGGCAATGGGTTTAGAAGAGATCTGGCGGTGGAAGCACCCTACCGCCAGAATCTATTCATGCTTCTCCACATCTTATAAAACCGCATTGCGCATAGATTTGGCATTTTCTAATCTTACACTAATGGCAGATGTGCTGGAGGCTTCCTAGCTGCCAAGCGGGCTGTCAGACCATAGCCCATTGGCAGTGGTACTACGCTCTCCTGCGTCCAGGAGTGCTGCACTTTGGAGACTGGGGGCACACTGGGTCTCACATCCGGAGTTGACTGACACATTGCCCCCCCCCCCTTCTTGCTGAGTTCTGGGAGCGTAATGCTGAATCCTCCTCTACGGACATTGTTTGGGATGCTTTCAAGGCCTACACTAGGGGGCAGTACATTTCGTCCATTGCACACATTAAGAAACAGCAATCAATCAAGACTCGATCACTGCAACAATCAGTTACGACTCAGACCTCTATATACAGCTCGGATCCCACCCCTGTTCACTTTGATCTGTTGATGGCAGCTCAAAGGGAACTCCACCTGCACTTATCAGAAGTCATCCGTCTTGAGGTCCTTAAAGGTAAACAGAGGACTTTCGAACATTGCGATAAAAATGGTCGTCTTTTGGCCATGTTGGCACAAAACGACCAACCGCTTACACTTGTCGCTGCACTGCAAACTTCTGAAAGTGAGAGGGAAATCGGAAATCTTGCAAACTTTCAGCTCCTTCTATAAAACCCTATATACGTCCACTTTAACCTCTGATTTCCAGCCGGTGAAGCTGCTGGATCTGTTGGATCCACTGACACTCGGTTGGCTTTCAGACCAAGAACGGGAGACTCTGGTCCAACCGTTTACAGCCCTAGAGTTCCTGAACGCCATTCACTCCTTTCCTCCTGGGAAGGCGCCTGGGGCTGAGGGCCTTCCAATTGACTTCTATAAGGCACATGGTGATCTATTAGCACCTCTGTTGGCCCAACTCTACACTACCTGTTTAACAGATGGCAAACTACCGGATTCTATGTACCATGCATACCTGACCTTAATATACAAATCCTCTAAGGACCCTACATCCTGTGCCTCCTATTGACCAATAGCGTTACTAAATAACGATTTCAAAATTTTGACTAAATTGCTGGCCCTTCGTCTATATCCCCTCCTACCCTCCCTAATAGATAAAGATTAGACTGGCTTTATGCCCTGTAGGTCCACCGATGTAAAACTAAGAAGGTTGTTCTCCAACATGCATGCCCAACACCATAACATGGAGTCGAGAGCGATAGCCTCACTTGACATAGAAAAGGCTTTCGACACTGTGAAATGGCCCTTCTTGTGGGAAACATTGCGCAGGATGGGATTCCCATTAGTATTTATCCACTTGCTTCAAGTGTTGTATAAATGCCCCACCTCCTCGGTGAGACTGGGAGGGGGATTGTCCACCCCTTTAGATTATACAGGGGAACTTGGCAGGGCTGCCCTCTCTCTCTGGCTTTATTTGCTTTAGCCATTGAACCAGTGGCGGAGGCATTGCGCTCCTCCCCTCATATCAGGGGTCTCCATCTTGGTTTGCTGGAGGAGAGGGTAGCCCTGTACGCAGATGACATGCTGCTGTTCCTAAATGACGCTGGCCCATCCCTGCAAGGAGCATTGACTGTGCTAGACACCTTTACAGAGGTCACTGGACTTGAGGTAAACTGGTCCAAATCCTTGTTATTCCCAATAGACCAAGCGGCTAGATCCACATCTCCTCCGGATTGTCCCCTGCAGTGGGTTGACACCTTTAAATACTTGGGGGGTACAAATTTCCACCCAAGCCTCAGAATTTATTTCGCTAAACCTAGACAAAAGACAAGACAAAACTCAACTCGTGGTGTAAATTACCTCTGTCCGTTTGGGGAAGAGTGAATCTTATAAAAATGAAAATCATTCCCAAATACATTTATCTCCTTCGACACTCCACACAACGGGTACCCAAATCTTTTTTTTCAAAACGTAACCAACTATTCTCATCTTTTTTGTGGGGTCCTTCGCCGCCTAGGTACAAAAAGACAACCTTGATGAGGCCGACAACGCAGGGGGGTATGGCATTTCCCGATTGTTACAAGTATTTTTTATCCACCCAGCTAGTAATGGTGGCCTGGTGGTTACACCCGGATACAACAAATTCATCCACAGTCCTGGAGGCCACGGTGGTGGGTTTGTTGGAAGCCCTCCAGTTTCTGATCTCCAGAGGCCCCCGCGCCCCCTACCCCCTCTATGCGCACCACCTTGAAGGCATGGCGAGCAGGACTAGCTATTGAAAAATATAAGTCAACCGAACATTCCCCCAATGCCCCATTATGGCTAAACCCAAATTTACCTCACATTTATAAACTCCCGGATCCTTATGCATGGACCAAACACGGTGTAAAAATTCTATCACAAATAGTCTCACAAATGTCATTACTATCTCAATCACAGCTGTCCTCTTTATATAATATACCACATCACTACCAATTTCGTTACTTCCAATTATCACATGCTTTTGCTGCGGAATTTCCACGCTCTTCTTGCACCATGGTTCAGTCGGGCTGGAGAAGACACTCAGAACTAACTGTGCTGAGAAACCTACTTCACAGCTATACGCACACTTGGCCTCTGTGTCTTTGCCATCTCTAGACAAACTCTGGGCTCGTTGGCAACGAGACATACCCGCTCTAGACAATGATGACTGGGATGATGTTTGGGATTTCCCTTTTAGATCTCTAGTATCCATGCGTGATAGATTCGTGCAATTTAAAATTGTAAATAGAGCATACTTCACTCTACATAGACTCCATATGATGAATCCTGATTGCCTCGCTGAATGCTGGAGATGTGGAATCTCACCGGGAGATTTCTCACATAATTTCTGGAGCTGCCCTAGGATTCAGCAGTATTGGAGGGAGGTACTAGACATGATAAATAGTGTCGCACAAGCCACACTGCCACAAGTCATGGAGGTTTGTCTCTTGGGACTGATTGAAATGCTTGTACCAACTATAGAGAAGCGTACACTAGTGGGACTATTGCTCTTTTATGCCCTGAAGAATATTGCCATACAATGGAAGAAACCCAACCCTCCCTCTTTAATGCAATGGAAACGTCTGGTCAATGATAGTCTCCCCTTATATAAAGATACATACGCTAATAGGGGATGTGCGTCGAAATATGATAAGGTATTGCATACATGGCTAGCTGAACCAGAAACGGCTTAACTGAGACTCAGCAATGATCTGAGATGTTATGAGGGGATATTTTTGCTGATTGGAACAAGGGGAAGATCTTTTTCTTGACTTTTTCCAGGTCGTGAGTCGAGAATAGGGAGAACGCACCACCTAGATGATTAATTGATGTGATGTACAACATATGCCCGCAGCAATTTACAGTATAAGCTGGAACTGTTATGTAGATGTGTCATAGCACTTAAGTCATATGTGTATTGTTTGTATTAAAAATTCAATAAAAATAATTAAAAAAAAAAAAAAAAAGAAAAACTGAAATATCACATGGTCCTAAGTATTCAGACCCTTTGCTCAGTATTTAGTAGAAGCATCCTTTTGATCTAATACAGCCATGAGTCTTTTTGGGAAATATGCAACAAGTTTTTCACACATGGATTTGGGGATCCTCTGCCTTTCCTCCTTGCAGATCCTCTCCAGTTCTGTCAGGTTGGATGGTAAACGTTGGTGGACAGCCATTTTTAGGTCTCTCCAGAAATGCTCAATTGGGTTTAAGTCAGGGCTCTGGCTGGGCCATTCAAGAACAGTCACGGATTTGTTGTGAAGCCACCCCTTTGTTATTTTAGCTGTGTGCTTAGGGTCATTGTCTTGTTGGAAGGTAAACCTTTGGCCCAGTCTAAGGACCTGAGCACTTTGGAGAAGGTTTTCGTCCAGGATATCCCTGTACTTGGCCGCATTCATCTTTCCCTTGATTGCAACCAGTCGTCCTGTCCCTGCAGCTGAAAAACACCCCCACAGCATGATGCTGCCACCACCATGCTCCACTGTTGGGACTGTATTGGACAGGTGATGAGCAGTGCCTGGTTTTCTTCACACATACCGCTTAGAATTAAGGCCAAAAAGTTCTATATTGGTCTCATCAGACCAAAGAATCTTATTTCTCACCATCTTGGAGTCCTTCAGGTGTTTTTTTAGCAAACTCCATGCAGGCTTTCATGTGTCTTGCACTGAGGAGAGGCTTCCATCCGGCCACTCTGCCATAAAGCCCTGAATGGTGGAGGGCTGCAGTGATGGTTGACTTTCTACAACTTTCTCCCATCTCCCGTCTACATCTCTGGAGCTCAGCCACAGTGACCTTTGGGTTCTTCTTTACCTCTCTCACCAAGGCTCTTCTCCCCCGATAGCTCAGTTTGGCTGGACAGCGAGCTCTAGGAAGGGTTCTGGTCGTCCCAAATATCTTCCATTTAGGGATTATGGAGGCCACTGTGCTCTTAGGAACCTTAAGTGCAGCAGAAATTTTTTTGTAACCTTGGCCAGATCTGTGCCTTGCCACAATTCAGTCTCTGAGCTATTCAGGCAGTTCCTTTGTCCTCATGATTCTCATTTACTCTGACATGCACTGTGAGCTGTAAGGTCTTATATAGACAGGGGTGTGGCTTTCCTAATTAAGTCCAATCAGTATAATCAAACACAGCTGGACTCAAATGAAGGTGTAGAACCATCTCAAGGATGATCAGAAAAAAATGGACAGTAACTGAGTTAAATATATGAGTGTCACAGCACAGGGTCTGAATACTTAGGACCATGTGATATTTCAGTTTTTCTTTTTTAATAAATCTGCAAAAATGTCAACAATTCTGTGTTTTTCTGTCAATATGGGGTGCTGTGTGTACTTGAATGATTTTATCAAATGGCTGTAATATAACAATGAGTGAAAAATTTAAGGGGGTCTGAATACTTTCCGTCCCCACTGTGTGTATATATATGTAGCGCACTACTCCCTTGTGAGCTGCTGGGTGTGTTCATACCTTTCTGTTAACCATATCCGTTCTTTTAGCAGCTACTTCCCGCTCCGCATAGTCAGGTGCATCTCAGCTTGAGATGCCCGGTCCACTTCTCCCGGAGTTACCCGAGGGCTTAGTCTTGAACCATCCAGCACTGAGGTCTCTGAACCCTCAGGCCTTCAGGTTTTGTTCCTGCTATCCAGGTTTTGTTCCTGCTATCCAGCGCTGGAGGCTTTTGCACCTCCAGGCCTTCAAGCCTGCTCCTCGCTGGTTACATTTCTCCTGCTTCTCTTGATCCAACTCCTTCCATCTCCCTCAGGAACATGTGACTCCAGTTTATATGCGAGTCCTGCCCTTGCCAATACAAGTTAATGATTGCCAGGGCTCTCCATACAAACTGCCTGCACCCCAGTCCCCAGCCCGCCTTCCTTCCAGAACATTTCAATAGAAGGTAAGGGAGATCTTTCAGGGTAGAATGCAGGTGGCCACACCCTCCCCTATTCTATCACTCCTCCTCTCCCAAACAGACAGACAGCCAGGCCTTAAAGTGCAAGGCCCTGGTTAAATTTACCTAACACTTACCTTAACTAAACTATTTAGCACCCACCTAAAGGTGGTGGGCGCTACATAATCCCCCTCCTGAAATCACAACTATCCCCAGTTGTGGAAAAGGAATCCACAAGCCAGAGAACAGTCCTAACCTACCTCCTAAAACAGAGGCATCTCATATACCCTTTTGAGTGTGGTGTGTGTAGCATAAAATAATAACAAGCGAAATATTTACACAAGATCACAATTTCAGCACTACATACCAATTATCTAACTATAAGTCCCTATAGCTACAGCCAATACAACACTAAAACACTGCCCCCGAGGGAGGAATGCTTATATTACCCCAGGTCTTCATCTGTGATCTTCGCTTTAGACTAGACAGCCGTCTCATCCGAATGTACCTGAAACAAAACACAAGACATACATCCTATCCTACATGCTATCTACAAATTCAACACTTTATTGGCATGTGTGATCCTGCCAGGACTGCCATCCCCTCAAAAGAAGTCATGGAGACTCCTGCAGGATAGAACCTAAGCAGACGTGCCAAGATATTTACACATGAGTCCGTAAGCCAACTACTTTCTGATTGGCTCCAACGGGAGTCCATAACTTTTTTCACAACAGACAAGCAAAGGGAAGCGAGAGGGACAGCGTGCTGCAACGTCCATAACTAGCCAGTTGGGCACTTAAGCGGTTACCCTGTGTTGAAATTCAATGGGATAACCCATCCTAACCCGTCCGCGCACTTGCAGTCCATGGCTTTGACCAGTATATCTGTAAGATCACTCTACAAATAATACTGGGGGTATGGCAGTCTTTTGCGAGTGCCCCCTTCCCCTCTGACTGAAATAGAATAACTTTTCGTGTGCCGGCCTGGCTTCTGAAGAAGGACACGATCCTTATAAATTGCCCTTCCTTGCCTCCATTCATGAAAAATGTCCTGAAACCTAACCCACATTTCATGGTCAGATGTTCTTTGGGGTTTAGGAACATGAAGATAGTCCCAGATAAGATCACCTTCCCACTGTTCACGGGAAGCCTCCACAGTCTCCATGATCTTTTCCTGCACATAGGGATAGTCTAACCCCCACTCCTGGGCAACCCTCTTCTGGATGTCTCGCTGGAACCGTGACAGCCGTGGCAGCTCCTTGGGCCTTCCCCGCCCAGGCAGTACATAAGCTCCCGGGGCTTGAATGGCCCTTTGCTGGTTAGTGGGTGCCTTGTGAGGGGTATCTGAAGAACGTTTGATAGGGGGTACTGGAGGTTCTGGGAAGATGGCTGTGCTCTCCGGAGCCCCGGTTGAAGCACTGACTGAAGTGGAACTCTCCACAAACCACTCATCCTCCCCACTAGAATCATCCTCTTCAGGGGAAAACCAGACAAATAAGTGTTCAAGTGAACCATACCTGTCCAGCACTTCTGGTGAACCCCAGTCTAGAGCCCGGTCCCTGCCTCCCCTGTCCGGCTCACCCGAGGGATCCCCCTCTTGCACTTGTGGCTCCTTCCGGACAGTTTCAACAAGGGACTTACTTAAAGAGGCCGGCATTTCAGGGTGTTCTTCCGGAGAATGTCCAGTCCCCGACCAGGCCACAGGCCTCCCCTTTAAGTCCTACCTGGACCTCCGGCATATCCGATTCCTTGGAATCAGGCTGGAACTCCTCTGCTGCGCTCTCAGGTATTTTACAGCCCTGTCCGGCACACAGCTTTGAAGCCCTTCAACGCACACAGCTTCTGGCTCCCTAGATGCACACAGCTAACAGCCTCTTGCTGCACTGGCCCCCACATGGAGCCCTCCTGACTCCTGGTACTCAGACTTCCTATCTGCCGGGTGGAGCCCAGAACCATGGCCACCTTACTACTAAAAGCCCAGTACACACCTGACCAATCAGTATGCTGACTGTTCTCAAAATCAGGACCTAGGACTAGGGATTTCATCCCACCCGAATCTCTCAGAAATCCCAGAGCTCCAGGTCCCAAGGTGGACTTTACAAAACACTGAGGAAACTTAAAGGCCAGTTTCCCCTTCATGTTACATGCTCCCTGGAGCCCCTCAACCCGTCTGGTTGAGAATTCTGGGTCACATCCTCATTCTAGACCCTGGCAGGGCAACGCTCTGCCACAATATATATAGTGGTAGTGTGGTACCCCAGTGTATGGACACAGGATTCTCAAACAGGTAGGTTGAGGGGCTCCAGTTTATTTGCTTATTTGTAAGGAAACTGGCTTTTCAGCTTCCTCATTATTTACTAAAGTCCACTTTGGGACCTGGAGCCCTGGGATTTTGTAGCGATCTGGGTGGGATGAAATCCCCAGTCCTGGGTCCGGGTTTTGAGATACACACGACCATCGTTCTGGGCTCCACCTTTCGAGGAGCCAGAGAGTGCAGATGTGCACTGGGAGAAGCCAGAGACCCTCTGAGGGTCAGAGCAGCGAGTGGTTGTTATCTATATGGACTGACAAGGGAATAGTCTGTGGGAAACAGAAAAAGGCCTTGAAGTGGAAGGCCTGATCCGCATGGCTGTATGTACAGTATAAGCCAGGAGGCTCAGTATTTTCCTGTTATGTAAAATATTACTGTGAAGTTGAAACCCCTGCGTGGGAATTCTGGATGGACTGTTCATTTCTTTTGTTCAATAAAAATGGGTCAAACATCCCTTAAATAGCTCAAATGGCGTGGACTCCACTCACTGGTAAGCGCTACACTTGAGCTAAACAACCACCAACGTTACAAAATATATTTATGGTCGGAGCCCTATGTCCGGGAGAGATGTGAACCACATAAACACGTCACAAAACTAACAACATAAAGTAGACATGAAGTGTGCCCTGGTCTGCTGGATGGTATGCCAAGAGAAGGGGGCATACCCAAGATAAGTGAGTGGATGGTTTTGTAGAGAAAGTGTTTTAAGAGAAGTGCCCTAAGAAAGGGAATGGGTGGGTATGTACCACGCATTGGAACTGACAAAGACCAGTGTGGGTGGTCTGCTTAAATACCCCCCCAGGCTCCTCACATAATTTCACGCCACCATACTGACCTTCCTATTTATGGTCAGAGCCCTATGACTGGGAGAGATGTGAACCACATAAACACGTCACAAGACTAACAACATAAAGTAGACCTGAAGTGTGCCCTGGTCTGCTGGACAGTATGCCAAGAGAAGGGGGCAAAACACTTGGTTAGGGAGGTAATTATTTATTTTAGCTGATAACATACTACTGGGCAAGCTTGCTGAAGGCTTGTAACGTTTCTGCTTGCGGATTCAGAATATATCGGGCAAAGCAAGTGGAATTTCCACCTGCCCATTCTCTTGATGACATGGTCCGGTACCCCGTGTGGTGATGCTGCTGGCGCTGCTCCAATCCGGAAGGAATATTCAGATTATCAGCCAGGGTTAAGTTCTAAGTTAAGCAAGAGGATCCTAATGTGTCTGGTGAACTGGCTACCACTCAGAGGGTTGGTAAGGAAAGGTAGCAATGGGCTAGCCTCCGACAGGTCGGGCAGATGAGATAACAACTGGTCTAGAATGGCCACTGGGCACCAGGCATTGCGAGTCTTGAATAGCTTAATATCTACCCCGGGACCGGACTGTTGCATTTTGGGCACTATGAGGTGCAGGATGATGTGACTCTGATGGCCTGTCAGATGGTGTCTGCGTAGTACCTGACAGTCGGGGCCGGTGCTGGTGAATTTGCTCAGACATAAGAAGCCATAAAAGGCCAGGCAGATGGCTGCTTGAAGGACCAGGCTGGGCAGTAACCTGAAGGGGGAACGTGACAGGATGGTGGATGTCTCTGAAGATGGCGCTAGTGCCAGGTATGCAGTTGCTACTAGTTTTGGGGTTGCTGCCTGTGGATACCGCATAGAATGGTTTTGACTGTGTGGGCAGAGAACAAGGATGGCTTGGTGGGGTCCTGTAAGGAGACAAAATTTTGGATGCCAGCTAAGTAGAGTCTGATGGTATTATGTGATAGAGCCAGCTGCGTGTGGCAGTATGATATGAAAGCCAGGATGTGTTTAAGATCTCCCAACACTGCCCTGGGGTTTGGGGCTAGGAACCTGCCGTAGGAATTCCAGGCTGTACGATAGGTCTACAGGGTGTTGCAGGTTAATGACTGATTTACGAGTCGGGTCTCATCACGAAGGTGTTGCTTTAATCCAGTGTCAACTGTGACCAAGGTGGAATAAGAGATGTGGTCGGGTCAGTTCCAGGTTCCTACGAGAAGAATGGCACAAATTTAAAGCGGGATAGTGCGTCGGCCGAGACATTGCACTTGGCCGAGATATAGATGCAGTGAACTTTGAATTGATGCTGCAGGGATAGTTGCACCAGCCTGCGCCGGAAGGACATGATGGCTAGCTATTTGGACCTGCCTATATTTATGATATTGGCTGTGGCCTGATTTTCTGTGGCAAACGTCACTCTTTGCCCTGCCCAGGTGCTGCCCCAGAATTGAGCTGCAGCCACAACGGGGTAGAGTTCGAATAGTGAGAAGGACTGACTGAACCCGAGGATCAGGAGGATTTCTGGTTGCCATGGCCCTGCAAGCAATAATGGCCAAAAATTGCCGCAAAGCCTATAGAGGCTGCGGCATCCGTGGCTACCCGAGGTGAGGAAGAGGAGGCTGACAGACTGAACATTGATATGCCATTCCAGTTTATGAGAAATGTGTCCCACATTGACAAAATCCACTATTGCTGCTGTGTCTACCCTAGGAACTTGGTGGGGATCTTGCGCCTGTGAGAGGAAACTAAGAGGTGTGAGATGAAGGAACGCCCCTGAGGGATGATCCTCATGGCGAAATCGAGCATGCCCAGCAAGGATTGTAGCTGTCACTTGGTACACCCTCGAGTAAGGGTAAAGGTGTGAATGTTCGACTTGATGCGGGTCAACTTGTCGGGAGGCAGGTTGGCCTGCATGGGCTGTGCATCCAGCGTGACACCCAAGAAGGTGATGGACTGTGCCGGGCATTCCACTTTATTCTCTGCTATGAGCACATTAAATTACCAAATACCCCCTCTTAAGCTGTCAACGTCTACTGAGGGCTCACCGGGTATTTCAATGCGCAGGAAGTCTTTGAGAGAGTGAATGACTTTCTGGCAACGTGCCCGATGCGACAGGGTCCAGGAAAGGGACAGGGACTGGGCAAAAGTATCAAACAGCCACAGGCTGTGTTTTTTTTGGCTTTCCTGGCTGTGGCAGGGTAGAAAAATACCCCTGTGCCGCAGCTCTGCTGTGAGCTTGGGGATGGTCCAAGCTCTGGGAGGTTGAGCGCCGCCGCTTTCTGAACCTGCAGAGGGTGATGTAGGGGCAAAGGCGAAGTCTTCGCTGTCGGCCTGCGCCATGGTTTCGGCTAAAAGACAAGGAGAGGGGAAGTGCATATGTTAAGACAACCTGAAAAGGCAGGAGGGGACAGATGCGTTGGGTAGGTAAAGATGGAAAAAAAAGGAGAATAACGAGAAGGACAGCAAAAGGAACGACAGGAGTACTAAAGAAGCCAGTTTGCGTACGAACGCTGTTGCGTGGAAATTTAGAAAACTCAAAAGAATGCGTGGTAACCAAGGTGAGCCAGGAGGTGATTGGCAAGGTAACAAACCTATTAACCAGAGCCCCCTAGGGCGTTCTGGGGTGGAGAGCTGCAGTCTGGTATTCGAAGTAGGAATGTTGCGATCTGTAGCTTATTGATGTTCAGCCTGCTAATGCTTGCCCTGCCAGCAAGCTTGACGTTGAGCGACCTTGTTTGCGTGGTGAAGGATCTCGCTCCGAAAACAGAGTGAAGTGCACAGAAGTATGTGACAGTTACTAACGCCTCAGGAGCAACTCGAATCATGTATGTGAAATAAAACGTTGTGAAAGAGTGCTTAATAGAAATGCAAGGGAGGATACCTTGTACTATGCACCTGACTCGATGCCCTAGCTTGTGAAGTCCTGGTTGGGGTCGACCGGGAACCTGTAGTAAGGTGTATAGGAAATTGATTAAAAAGGGGGGTTGCAAAGAGCTGTTTGGGGCATGACTGGCCCCCTGGTGAAGGTACGAGCCCTGTCATCAGTGTGTGTTTTTTTTTTTCTGAGGGAATACCGTCCAAACCTGGTGCAGGATGGACCAACTTGAACTCAACTGACCTAAAGGGGGAAGCGACAGAGAATAGGTGAATGGCTGATTTGCCCCTGGAGACGAAGAGTGGCCGATTTGAGCCATTGCAGAGATGCTTGCACGGTTGCAAGTAAGCAGCCTTATCAGGAAGGCGAAAAAATAGATTTTTAATACAGCTTACCTGTAAAATCCTTTTCTTGGAGTACATCACAGTACACAGAGCACCATAATAATGACTATTTGGGTTATACGCTACCTTTAGGTGATTGGACACTGGCAACCAATAGTAAGATGGTTCCTCCCATATAACCCCTCCTATACAGGAAGTACCTTAGTTTTGTAGCAAGCAATGACGATCCCAGAAAAGAGGGGAGGGACCTCTGTGTCCCGTGATGTACTCCAAGAAAAGGATTTTACAGGTAAGCTGTATTAAAAATCCATTTTTCTTTATAGTACATCACGGGACACAGAGCACCATAATAATGACTATTTGGGATGTCCTAAAGCATTGCACCTGAGGGGGGGAGACACAATATCCCTAAGCCCCAACGGGGCCTGAGACTATAAAGCTGCCTGCAACACGCTGTGGCCAAAAACAGTCTCTTTTTGAGATCTAACATCCACCTGGTAAAACCTGGTGAACGTATGTACTGAAGACCAAGTGGCCGCTTTGCAAACCTGAGCCATAGACACCTGTTGGCGCACTGCCCATGATGCACTAACCCCTCAAGTGGAGTGTGCTTTTAAATCCCAAGGTGGAACCTTGCGCCTTAATCCATACGCCTGGATAATAGTCTGGCAAATCCACCTAGATATAGTTGAACTTGTTGCCGGCTGTCCTTTTCTAGGACCTTCCGGCAGGACAAAAAGGCTGTCAGTCTTCCGATAGGAGCTGACATCTTTAAGTAAACTTTGATCGCCTTCACCACATCTAGCGAGTGAAGCAACCTTTCCTCCTTAGTTTTAGGGTTTGGAAAAAAAGGAAGGTAAAATGATATCCTGATTCAAATGAAAATTGGAAACCACCTTTGGTAAAAAATCTGGACGAGAGCTCGTGACCACCCTGTCCTGATGAAGAATCAAAAAAGGTTCTTTGCAAGAAAGAGCGGCCAATTCTGACACCCTTCTAGCCAATGTTATAGCCACCAAAAAAAACAATTTCCTGGCCAATAGAACAAAAGGAATATGCCTAATAGGTTCAAACGATTTATTCTGTAAGGCTGACAGCACCAAATTTAGGTCCCAGGGGCATAAAGGCGGTTTAACCGGCGGCCTCAGGTGCGTTACTCCTTTGACAAAGGTTCGTACCAAAGAATGGGATGCAATTGGTCTTTGGAAAAAAAAACGATAAGGCCGAAATCTGTCCTTTAATTGTCCCCAAAGCCAGCTTCAAGTCTACTCCCGCTTGAAGAAAGGCAAGAACTCTCCCAATCGTATACTTACGAGGGTTCCATTTCCTTACCTCACACCAGGAAATGTATGACTTCCAGACTCTATAGTAAATAGTTCTAGAAACTGACTTTCTAACATTTATCAGAGTAGACAAGACTGAACCCATAATAACACAGTCTTTCAATACTCTGGACTCAATAGCCATGCCATCAAATTCAGCAACCGTAAAGAAGGATGGAATATGGGTCCTTGAGACAACAGGTCTGGATGGCACGGAAGGGCCAATGGGTCCCCCACTGCCAACTTCACAACCTTCGTGTACCAGGATCTCCGGGGCCACGCTGGGGCTACCAGGATCACTGGTTTTCGTTCTTTATGTATTCTGCGTAGTAAGTGCGGCAGAATTTGGATCGGAGGGAAAGCATATATCAGAGAATACTGATCCCAAGGAACTACTAATGCGTCTGTCCCAACAGCAAGCGGATCCTTGGTTCTGGATACAAACCTGTCCAGTTTGGTATTGAATCTGGATGCCAGCAGATCCACATCTGGAGTCCCCCAGTGTTGGCAGATCTGTAGAAAAACTTCGGGATGCAGGGACCATTCCCCTGCCAACAATTTTTGGCGACTTAGGAAGTCTGCCTGCCAATTGTCCACCCCCCGGTATACACACTGCCGAAAGAAACGGCACATGCTTTTCTGCCCAAGTCAATATGTGATTTACTTCTCTTTGGGCTGCCCGGCTCCTGATACCTCCCTCGTGGTTGATATATGCCACCACCGTGGAGTTGTCGGACTGCACTCGGACAGGAAGACCCCGCAACCTGGATGTCCAGAAGCGCAGAGCGAGACAAGCTGCCCGAATCCCCAATAGATTGATGGGCAAGGTCTTTTCTGCCTGGGATCATACTTCCTGGACAGATGCCTCCTCCAGGACTGCTCCCCAGCCGAGACGACTGGCGTCTGTAGATATCACTCTCCAGGCTGCTGGTGGAAAAGATTTTCCCTTTCTCAAATTGCTGGTTCTTAACCACCAAGAGAGATTCCATTGTACCTGCGGGGATAGAACCATAGGATGATCTAAGGTTTGAGTAGACCTGTCCCAGGCTTTCAGAATATTGTTCTGGAACACCCTGGAGTGGAACTGTGCATATGGAATTGCATTGAAGGATGACACCATCTTGCCCAGCAACCTCATGCACAGCCGAATAGACGGTCTTGGTTCTTTTTTCACCCTCTGGACAAGTTCCACTATGGAAACGATCTTTAAGGGGGGTAAAAACACCCTTTCTTGGGCGGTGTCCAAGATCAGACCCAGATACACCAAGACTTGAGTCGGACAAAGGGCTGATTTGTCCACATTTAGAATCCAACCTAGGCATTGTAAAACCCGCACTGTTCTTGACACGTTTTGGATCAGGATGGGGCAAGAGCGATCCCTCAGGAGAAGATCGTCCAGATATCCTACCACAGAGATTTTCTGGGACCTTAGGGATGCCAACACTGGGGCCAGAATCTTTGTGAAAACCCTGGGGGCCGTGGCTAGACCAAATGGCAGTGCCACGAATTGAAAATAACGGCCCTCTACTGCGAAACGCAGAAACCTTTGATGTGGACCGAAGATCGGTACATGAAGGTACGCGTCCTTGATATCTATGGACGCTAAATAATCTCCTTTTCTCAGAGATCCTAATATTGAACGAGCCGACTCCATACGGAAGGACCGGACGTTTACAAAGAGGTTGAGAGCCTTGAGGTCCAAAATGGGCCTTACCTCCCCATTTGGTTTCAACACAGTGAAAAGGTTTGAGTAAAACCTCTTGAATCTTTCTTCGTGCAAAACTTTGACAATCACCCCCTGCTTCTGCAGATGCTGCAAAGCTAGGAACAGGCATTTCTTTTTCTCTGAATCCGACGGGACCCTTGAGTACAGAAAACGGTCCGGAGGAATTTCCCTGAACTCTATTCTGTAACCCTGTGTTACCGTGGAAATGACCCATCTGTCTTGGACCAGTTCTTCCCAGGCATCCAAAAACAGCCGAAGCCTGCCCCTCACCCGTGAGAGCGGGGGCACCTCTTCACAAGGTTGACTTGGAGTTGAAATGGGCTGGCTTTTGGGTCCAGGGCTTCTTGTGACCCTGAGGTCTTTTAAACCCAGACAGCTGAGGCCGTCGATACTGCTTGGGGGAAGAAGCACTAGGCCCTGGAGCATTGGAAATTTTAAAAGGAGGGTTGCTTACTTCTCCTTTTAATAGGAAGTAGGGAACTCTTTCCTCCTGAGATCTTTTGGATATATTTATCCAGATCCTCGCCAAACAAGCGTTCTCCATGGAATGGGAAAGCTGCCAGTAGTCTTTTGCATGGCGTTTCAGCAGACCAATTCTTTAGCCACAAGACCCTGCGCATATGTATTGACAGCAACGCAAAACGAGACATCTGCTGGATTGAGTCTTTCAATGTGTCCACTGCAAAACAAAGCATGAGGAAGCTCCTATAATTTCTCGGTAGGTTCCTCCTGGCAAGGTAGGTTTTTTATCAATCTTTTAAAGTGGTCTTTTAGTGATTGGCAAATCCCAATAGCTGCAACTGCTGGTTGAACTGCTGCACCAGCCACCGCAAAAGAGGCTTTTAATAAGCACTCTAGCTTTTTATCGGCCGTATCCTTAAATATCTTGGCATTATCCACTGGACAGGTTAAACTCTTATTAACTGAAGAAATGGCAGCGTCCACCAAAGGTGTATCCCATTTCTTCCTGAACTTTTCCTCCATAGGATATAAGAGAGAAAACCTTTTTGGAGGTAAGTATATGCTGTCAGGATGATCCCAGTCTGCGTAAATCACCTGCTCCAATAATGGATGTAAAGGGAACGCTTGGGAACCTTGCTGCGGTCGCAGGGATCCCAAAGTAGAACAGGAGAGTCCAGACTCCTGAACCGGGGGTAACTTAAACCCAACTCGTACCATTTCCATCAGAGATTGGAAAAACAATTTTTGGGAATGGGAGGCTGAAATTGGCTCCTCTGAACTGGAGTCCTCAGTTGAGGATTCTTTAGCCTCTTCTTCCTCCCGGTCTTTTATGGCCACCTCCTCCAAATCCTCTGCCCACTCTGGTTCCAGATCACCTGGACCCATCTGGCTATAAGAGTCCTGGTGCTCTAGTGATTCTCCACTTGGCCCGGGCTCAGGAGAGGGAGATCTATTACGCTTCTTCCCTCCCTATGCTACAGGCGCAATCATACCAGCTATTTTGCCTTCAAGGCCCGCTAAGGCAGATGCCAAAACATCCTTTGTAACATAAGCCGAGGCAGGAATATTGGTAGTGGCCACTATGCCTGACAAATGCAATGGCTCAGCCAGGCCAGATGCCGCAGGTCTTTCAGGGGAGACTGAGGCTGCATCAGCATGGGGTTGGTCTCCTGTTTTCATGGAAGGTACTCTTACCCCTGTGCTTGCCCTGCTCCCTGTAACTCGTTTTCTGGAAGACATCGCTTACATATGAGGAAAAAAAGTACTCCCCACAAGCTGTAATCAGCGTATCAACCTGTCACAACTGTGTCCAAAAAACCCTCAGACTCAGGTGCCCCAGTATCACTCTGTGCTGTCCCAGCGCACGCCAGGAACTCCAGCTCTTATAAAGCCTAATTTGACAGTGCACTGGGCGCGCACTTGCCCATGCGATCAGCAGCATGCACGTCGCACGGCGCATCCACCGTGCCCTGACGCACGCGGTAGACTCGCACGCGGCGCATCCGCGATGCGCACAGCAGCGGCGCACGAGCACACCATCAGCGCGCACACCAGCGGTGCACGCGCACACCAGCGGTGCACGCGCACACCATGGGCGCACACCAGCGCTGCGGCCCGCAGCACTTGCGCACCACCACGCACGCCCTGCCATACCAGTCAATCTGTAACATCCAAGACACAAGTTACTGAGGTTTTCCAGCGGAAACAGAGGGAAATATATATAAAATTCCCAGAGGGAGTACTCACCGTCCCAAGCAGCAGGGCCTGTTTTATCTTCCCCCATCACGGCGGGTAGCGCCTCTGAGGACCTTCAAAGACCGGGTTCCCCATTCTTTGGGGTCCACACCCTTGGACCTGTAAGGCACCCTTCTGGTTTACCTTGGGCAAGTCTGACCAGGAATACCAACTTAACAAGGGTCCAGCGCCATATAGGACAGGTTACAGGCAAAACTTCGCTCTTGAACCTTGGCTCGGGTACCATCCACTTTAGCTTTCTTATGCCATCCGAATGGATCCGATTATAACGTCCTCACTGGGACATCATTGAAGAATTTTGAAGAGCTTCAACAGCCATGACCATCACCTTCAAGACACTGGCGAAAAAACTGAGGTACTTCCTGTATAGGAGGGGTTATAATGGGAGGAACCGTCTTGCTATTTGTTGCCAGTGTCCAATCACCTAAAGGTAGCGTATAACCCAAATAGTCATTATTATTGTGCTCTGTGTCCCGTGATGTATGATAAAGAAACAAAGATAGCGGAATTTGAGCATATAGGAATGATCGACCGCAACAACTTACGAATAGATGGAGATGTGTATGTTTATGCTTGATAAGTAATGTAATAAAGTTAAGGATCCGAATTGTTGTGCCGCTGCGATGTCACGCCGATGCGACTAGAATTGGATCGGGCTGAAGAGTGAGCAAATGGTGTTGAGTGTAGAGCCGAGGATCCGAATCGTTGTGCCACCACGATGTCACACCGATGCAACTAGATTCGGATCGGGCTGAAATAGTGTGGTATGTAGAGCCAAGGATTTGGGTTGTTATGTCGCTGGTGGGAATAAATTCTGAACTGACTGAAGTGTGAGTGGTGTAGATTCGAATCATTTGTGCCGCAACTTGATACGAATCAGCCTGAGCAGTGGGCTGACATAATTCGTTACATCGACGGTGCGACTGAACTCGCATGGGGTGTAGAATAATTTACAAGTGGGTGGTAGTGATTTTTGAGAAACTGACTAGGTACGAATACATGCGAATGATACGGTAAGTTAAATGAAGGTAGTGGAGATAAGGCAAGGAACTTATGACATGTGGTAATTACAGTTTTACGAATGGGGAACATGATAGACAATGGTTCAAACGTATGCAATATCTGCTACGAATCGGTTTGTAAAGAGAGATAACTCTGATACGAATTGGTTATAAATGTATGAAACAAATCTGATACAAATCGGTAGTAAGTAGTATTAAATGGATCGGATACAAATTGGTTGTACAGTGTATGCCACCCTCTCTGAAACCAAACACAAACCAACCACCCAACCTCTTAGACTAATCAAAGTGCAGGCAAGGCACCAGGTGGGTCTAATTACCACCTCAATCAGCCACAGAACCGTACAAGAAATGCATGCTCATCTCCAAATGGATGAGACGACAACTCCATGGACAGTGAATCCTATAAGCAGTGAAGCCTATGTTGCGTGATAGCGGACAACGATCGAGAGCGGCCCAGAGGCTTGGATCTACAAATGAATCGTATGTTTGCAGATGGGATGACAAACAAGGCAGAAGAAACCTACAAACGTACTACACCTGTGCCAAACGATGTTGGGACATGAGCAACAACAACTCAGCGGCAGGTTTTTTTAATGAAAGGGATGCGGGATAGGAAGAATAATGAATCGCAAGGTTGCACATGTTACGAAAAGGTTCGAATCCTACCTGCAATAGTGAGTGGGAACCACCGACGAAGGCCACGAATGGAGAAACCACGGTGCACTTGCGATCGAATGCACAGACTCACGAACATGAGATGAGCTGGAAGAGTCGGCCTAGTGACGTGTAGTACTGCCACTGGAACCGACAAAGACCAGTGTGGGTGGTCTGCTTAAATACCCCCTGGGCTCCTCCCATAATTTCAAGCCACCATACTGGCCTTCATATATATAGTATAGCCTCACATATCATTCAGTTAATTACAGTAAAGGAGTACCATCGTCCAGGTTAACATATAAGATTGGGGAGGGTGAAGATGTGAGGGTAGTTGCCAAAGCTAAACCATACACATAGACACCCAAATTAATTGAATGGACTTTCTCGGTACTGATATAACCACAAAATTGATTTGATAAAATACAAATTTTATTCTGTAACAGTGTACAAACAATATATTAAAAACAAGGGAATGTATACAAAACAAACTATAAAATATGATATACACCACACAAAACTAACTAATAACAGGTTTCCCTGGTACAGTTTCTGTTAAGGTGGGGTATAAATATTCCTCTACCGCTTTCGCGGTTTAACCGCTTCTTCAGGAGGATGGGAGGTCTATGGAAGAACAATATATTAAAAAAGAAAATAATACAAGAAGAAATAAACAATTGCAAGGCGTAACAGTAATAACATAAGTACGATGAGCAGATCTTTCCGTACTTATGTCTTCCACTTCCACGAAAGCTCTCTCATGCTGAAGTTACATAGTTACATAGTAGGTGAGGTTGAAAAAAAACACAAGTCCATCAAGTCCAACCTATGCGTGATTATGTGTCAGTATTACATTGTATATCCCTGTATGTTGCGGTCATTCAGGTGCTTATCTAATAGTTTCTTAAAGCTATCGATGCTCCCCGCTGAGACCACCGCCTGTGGAAGGGAATTCCACATCCTTGCCGCTCTTGCCTTCTCTTACAGGAAGTGGAAGGCATTTATTAGGACAAGGAGAGAGTTTTTTTGTGAAGAATGCCCAGGACTAGGAAGTTGGGGTTGGTAGGGGGCAGAGGAGGCCCTGGACTTGAGGGGGGGGTGCGGAGGAGGCCCTGGACTGGGGGGTGCACTGGAGGCCCTTGGCTGAGAGTGGGGGGGGGGTGCAGGGGAGGCCTTGGACTGTGTGGTTCTGAGGAGGCTCTTGGGTGGACGGGTACAGAGGATGCCCTGGACAGGGGGGGTGCAGTGGAAGTGCTGCAGTGGGGGGTGCAGAGGAGGCCCTGGACTAGAAAAGGGTTGGTGTGGCAAAGACCCTGGCTTAGTAGGGGAGGCCCTGGACTAGGGGGAGGGGGATAGTGGAAGTCCTAGCCCTCTGGACTGGGAAAGAAGGTGTCTGAAGGACCTGCCAGCTTCAGGGAGAAAGAGCCGGGGCTGAGGAAGAGCCTGCCTGGGTGCTGGAGGGTGAGTTCATAACATAAATACATAGATACATAGATACATAGATAGTAAGGTTGAATAAAGACACCAGTCCATCCAGTTCAACCTGAGTGAGTGTGGGTCTACAACCCTGACCCTTGTCCCTAACCCTGAACATTGCACACTCACATCAATCCCTACCCTCAATCCAAGGTCCCCATTCATATACTAGGGCCAATTTTGGACAGAAGCCAATTAACCTACCAGCATGTCTTTGGAGTGTGGGAGGAAACCGGAGTACCCGGAGGAAACCCACGCAGGCACAGGGAGAACATGCAAACTCCAGGCAGATAGTGTCGTGGTTGGGATTCGAACCAGCGACCCTTTTTTACTGCTAGGCGAGAGTGCTAACCACTGCACCACTGTGCCGTGGGACATTTATTAATTGTCACAAGTAATGCCAAACAGCAGCAGAGAGAAGGGTTGTGTGATAGACTTATTGCTTGTTTGGGTGTACTTCTCCTGTGGATCACAGTAGTGCAGATTGTTTTGCACTCCTGTGACCCATTTTCAGCTGACAGCGGGCTGACATCACAGAGACGGTCCAGGCTAGGGAAAGATCGTAACCCTATGGTCGGGATCCGCTCACATGCCTGGACCGGCACCCAGCTCACCCTGAGCTGGCCACTTCACATCCCAGTTTTTCTGTATGCGGGATGGGGGGGGGGGTACACAGAGCAGAGATCCAGAAACTGAGATTCATCAGCTCTCTGCTCAGGGAGCACTGAGAGTTGAGTGATCGGAGGTGTTTGATTACTCGGTTCTCAGCCTTGGAGCCAGCGGGGGGACAGATGCAGCATCCACCTACGTAAGTATGATTTTTAAAAAAAGATAAAAATCCTATACCTGACATTTCCTCTTTCCTGCTATTTGGCCCACATGACAATTAGGCCTCATTCACGTGGAGCATATGCGTTCATGCCCAGTGTGATGGCCGTGTACCGCGTGGGGATGTATGGTGTTCTGTGTATCCCTGTGCAGGCAGTCCAGTCAAAGTCAATTGGGATGCAGCAGCTGCATGGACATAGTCGAATAACAAAATTTGACTTGAAGACAGGAAGAGATGCATGTATCCAAACCCGCAGTGTCTGCATTCGAATCTGTGCACCCACTTCTATAGGTATAGCTCTTTGGTGGATGCAGATGCAGCAAAAAGAGGCTCAGCATACAGGACCTGTCTCAGCGCCAGTGGTTTCCTTGGGGAGATGCAGACTAGAATACTGCAATCACTGAGCAGTAACTGATATCACCTGTGATGTATTTCAGTTATCTTGCAAACCTGGCCTGTTAGTGGGTCCTGAGGACAGGCTTAGAGAACCACTGCCTTAGGGAAATTTATCAAAACTAGAGCAGACAGAATCTGGAGCAGCTGTGCATGGCAACCAATCAGCTCATAGCTTGTTCAGCTTTGAAAATGAAAGCTGACAATAGAAGCTGATTAAGTCACATTAAGTCCCCCGACTTCTAACCGAGAGGTACTCCAGGATTAGGGCTCTCCGCTATTGGCACTTTGAAACTTGATCCTACACACTCTACAAACAATAGAAGGTAATTTCATTTTAAAATCTCTTTTGGGGAAGACACTTCCCCGAAAACTCATCACTATACTTATATCTTCTTTTTTTCTATTTTTTATTTTTATCATTTTTATAGCCCCCTTTTTTCCAAAGCTGCCTAAATATTGTTTTTTTTTTCAAATACACCTGGTCGTTCTGTAGAGGATAGCAAGCAGCACAGGCAACTGGTAATGAGAGCCCCTGTCAGTACTGGGAATGCGTTTTCCTTGCAGTTACATGTAAAATGTAAGTTGTGTTTGTTTTAATTGGTTTAAATGCAACCAGATATATGCAATATGAATATACATGATTGGTAATAATGTTATTTTTGAAACCCTAGAACGTGATGCAATCCTTCCCTGAGGAAGACTTTGTTTTGATATTTTAAAGTTGAAACGCGTTGGAATTTCGCTACTTGACGCCATCACATCAATTCAGGCGGTGATTGTATCCAGTAGCAGGATGTATCACAGTATAGAAGCTATAGCTCCCTGCTTTTTGCTCTTTTTTCATGTTATCTGAAGATATTTTAATTGCTAAATCTGTCAAATACTTTTTGTATGTTTAAACACTTTTTTGGAATAATAAAATACCCCTTTTTAATATAAAAATCTTCTGTTATTACATTGCCTTAAAAATCCCAAATCGAGGTATATATTTGTTTTTTTAATTCTCCAGGGATGATGGCAATGACACACCCAACCCTCTCAGCCATATACTTGTATACAATGTTTTAGGGTGGATAATACACCCACACCTCATGTTTTTGACTCAGATGGGGGGATGTGGACTCTCCTTTATGTAAATACTCACACAACTAGGAAACAAAGGCTCACTTCTCCTCGTGTTTCAAAGAAGGGACCAATCTCCCTTTAAGGAGTGTAGTGACCCTATTAGGTCATCAGACAAAATTTCTTGACCAATCATTCCTTTCTTTTGGATTCTTTTCTATGGAGCTGGGTATATTTAAACCAGTTATTTACGGTACATGATGGGGGTCCTACTGGGAGGAGAATGGGAGGAACTCATGGCTAACATTCAAAAAAACTATCATGACAAAGAACAGATTGCGTCCGATCTTTCTTCGCTTTTTTCCTGCCTTACCAAAATCCTGGAGAAAAAATCTGCCTTGCACTGGCATATCGAATCTCTGGGAAGGTATATTAGAGAGGGTATTAACCCGATAGGCCTAAGAATACAAATATTCCCCACTTTAGACAATATCACCAAAGAACTCAAAACGAACTGGGAAACAAAACTAAGTGAATGTTCCAAAAACCTTATGCTGTTGCTACAAAATGAATATCAGCAACAACTGAAAGGTATGGATATGGAAATCAATACACTATATGCCCGACTTTCCCCTTCAGTATATGAAAAGAAACTTAAAGAACATTTGGAAGTCTTCAGCAAGAATATCCTGATCAAGAAGGAAAAAATACTGGAGGGATAAGAACGCCTTCGGTGAAGGCAGGGCCTACAAGTGAAATGTCGACCAAAAAGCAAGAAAAAACTCGAGACCTCCACGACAAAACAATACCAATCAAACCAATGATTACCTCTCAGACACACCCTCCAACAACTCCTCCTCCTCGGCCTCCTCTCAGGCAGGCAGATTTCGAGGCAAAAGAAAGGGACCCTTTCCCAAACATTTGGAGATGGAAGGAGAGATTCAACAAATGAACAAAAAAAGGACCACTGATCCACAATCCAATGAGACTGCACGAGGTGGAAAAGGAGGGGGAACTGGAAGGCCTAGGGAGGCAGCATCGGGGAATCCCAAAGGTCCCCCTTCCCTGAATCCTGGGAGAAGTTATAAAGAACAAGGCGCCTACCCTAAAACCCAGCAGACCCAAATTGATAATTTTTTAGACAAGGGCAATGCACAACCTCCCCCAACACCAGTACCGCCTCCCCAGGTACAGCTGTCAATGATACCAATGGCAGCCCTACCTGTGAAGGAAGGCTAAACATCATCAACATTTCATCTCATAAACTCACAGCAGCAGAACAGGAAGTGCTATCCTTGGGCCTCTCTTTTTGTCCCAATCGCAGCCTAGATAGTTTTGAAACCATTAAAGACATAAATCTGTTTGCTAGGAAGCTTCTACTCAAAAGCTTGTATACCAAGAAAACTACAGCCATACCTGAAGTGGCACCTAACCTGAGAGCGGCTGACTTTAGAGCCCTCAGAGATCTCAATCTATTATTGCAAGAAAGCGACGCTGCAGAGGAATTTTGGGAGGGGGACCTGGACAGTGAGGGTAGTGAGGAAGAACAGGAGGAATCCAGCAAAGACAGGAAAACAACTAAAAAATTCAAAAGAAAATCGCATAAATTTCCACCACTCAACCAAAATCCAGCAATAGCCCTGTTTGTAAGACAGGTTACCAAAGAAATCCAAAAGATGGAAAAATATATCACCAAAAGCAACTTGAACAGGGAACAACAACAGCTCTAAACACTCTCAAAAACAACACAGAGATTACGATTAAGGCGTCAGACAAGGGGGGGAATATTGTCCTGATGGACAACGCCAAATATGAAAAAATGTGTTTTAATATACTTAATAACAACAAATGCTACAAAAAGATTTCTCCAGCCACTGTAGATAAATTCAACCATGAATTTCTTTCCCTGGTGGACGAGTCCCTCAATGAGGGGGTCATAGATAGGGATATGTGGGATTTCATACGTACTCGACATCCACGCCAACCCACTTTTTATGCACTACCAAAGGTGCATAAAAAACTAAATGATCCACCAGGGAGACCCATTATCTCCGGAAATGGCTCTATCACAGAGGGAATCAGCCAAATAATAGACCAATACTTGAGACCCCATGTCATGAACCTACCATCGTATACAAGAGACACAATACACTTACTAAAAATATATCAACGGATCCGCGCTTGTAGACTAACTAACACCTGCAGCCCCCCTAGGTGGGAAGGGGACACCTATGTGATCCCCCAAACAGTACAGTACAAAGTATAGGGAGTGGCGCTGTGTTAGGAGTGTGACTGAAATTTTAAAAAATTCAAGTGTATAAATTAAATTAAAAAATCTTTTGGTATGATCCAAAAGTTTTTTAACAGGAAAATCTTTTCTTATTTTAGTGAAAACACCTTAATAAGTGAAAAAATGCTTCTATATGTGCAAAAAATCGCAAATCTTAAACAACACCATAAAATATAAATACATTTTCATATTGATAAATATAAAGTGATAAATGCCAAAAGCAATGATTATCAAACAGCAATATATAGATGTGCAGTAATCATACGCAGTAAAAAATCATTAATAGTGTGTCAAAATCGCAGCTAGAAAATCGCAAACTAAAAAATCACAGCTAAAAAATCAGAAAACCATATGTTATTTAGTGCAAAAATGTTCATAAAAATTGTGCAAAAAGTTCTTCTTTAAGCGATAAAGTGCCGTGCTGTAACAACTGATGATCCCCCCAATGTGGTTGCACTCACCGGAGCGCTCCACCCCTGCAGGGGTACGAGCGTATACTGTTAATCCTGTCACTCCAGTCCCGTGGATGTCAATTTCCTTCCACGCGTCCCAATCCAGAAAAACCAGCTGTACACACAGGGAGGTGGGGACTACCTGTCCCTTGAAGTGTTAAAAGGTCCCCTCTGGATATCCACGTAATTTTCCTTTCCTGGATCCTCCCGATGTCAGCCGGAGGATTCCCACCCAGTTTTTCCGTCGCGAGGCACGTTTTTTTAAGGTTAAAAAAAACGTGCCTCGCGACGGAAAAACTGGGTGGGAATCCTCCGGCTGACATCGGGAGGATCCAGGAAAGGAAAATTACGTGGATATCCAGAGGGGACCTTTTAACACTTCAAGGGACAGGTAGTCCCCACCTCCCTGTGTGTACAGCTGGTTTTTCTGGATTGGGACGCGTGGAAGGAAATTGACAACCACGGGACTGGAGTGACAGGATTAACAGTATACGCTCGTACCCCTGCAGGGGTGGAGCGCTCCGGTGAGTGCAACCACATTGGGGGGGATCATCAGTTGTTACAGCACGGCACTTTATCACTTAAAGAAGAACTTTTTGCACTATTTTTATGAACATTTTTGCACTAAATAACATATGGTTTTCTGATTTTTTAGCTGTGATTTTTTAGTTTGCGATTTTCTAGCTGCGATTTTGACACACTATTAATGATTTTTTACTGCGTATGATTACTGCACATCTATATATTGCTGTTTGATAATCACTGCTTTTGGCATTTATCACTTTATATTTATCAATATGAAAATGTATTTATATTTTATGGTGTTGTTTAAGATTTGCGATTTTTTGCACATATAGAAGCATTTTTTCACTTATTAAGGTGTTTTCACTAAAATAAGAAAAGATTTTCCTGTTAAAAAACTTTTGGATCATACCAAAAGATTTTTTAATTTAATTTATACACTTGAATTTTTTTAAATTCCAGTCACACTCCTAACACAGCGCCACTCCCTATACTTTGTACTGTACAATACACTTACTGCAGATCCTGGATGGAATATCAGTTCCCAGCTCAGCCCTACTAGTCACAATAGATGTGGAGGCTCTTTATAACAGCATTCCACACGATTTGGGCATGGCAGCAATTGAACGGGTTCTGCAACAAAGGGCAATAACTGATTGGAAATTTAATGCTTTCATCCTGTCTATGCTGGAGTACATTATCAGACATAATACCTTCTTGTTCAAAGGCTCCCACTACCTCCAGGTACAGGAAGTGGCTATGGGGACCTGCTGTGCACCCTCATACGCCAACCTGTACCTGGGGGAGTGGGAGAAGGACTTCCTACAGGGGGAGGCAGCGTCTGAGTATACTCGCCACATCTCTATGTGGCAGAGATACATAGATGATCTCTTTATCATCTGGGACGGCCCCCCTATGCTCTTGAAGGATTGCCTAAAACTTATGAATAACAATAATATCAACCTCTTTTTTACAATGACATCTGACATCCACGAGGTAACTTTTTTGGACGTGAATATTTTCAAAAATCCTGATGGCAGACTATCCAGTAAACTTTATAGGAAAGAAACTGCAGGCAACACTCTGCTGCACGCGGACAGTTTCCATCCAGACCCACTTAAAAAATCTATCCCTTACAGCCAGTTTCTTCGTCTTAAAAGAAACTGCAGCAATGACGAAGATTTTCAAAGAGAAGCGGACCAGCTTACCATCAGACTCATGAACAGAGGCTACACAAAAACATGTCTCAAAAAGGCGTTCAATCGGGTCAAACCGACTAATAGAAGAAATTTGATCTTCTCAAAAAAATCCACCAAAAAATCCATCACGGAGGATACCTCTACGAGGATTATTGTAAGATTCTCCAATGAACATCCCAGAATTAATAAAATAATCTCAAAGTGTTGGTCCATTCTCACGGATGACCCTATTCTGAAAGGATTAATCAGTCCCAAACCTCAAATTACTTATAGGAAATCAGGCTCAATAGGGAACCTATTGACTCAGAGTGAATACAAGGGTAGGACTAGAAAAGATCCCTGCAGAACATGGGGTACATACCCATGTGGATCTTGTGCTCAATGCAAAGTCATTGGCAGGAGGACCACGCTGGCGCTGCCCAATGGGGAGAGCTTCTCCCTGCGTCATTTTGCCAACTGTAAGACGCAGGGTGTGGTATACCTCATGCAGTGCCAGTATGGTGCCTTCTACGTAGGCAAAACAAGACAGGAATTGGGGAAGCGAGTTGATAAGCATATGCAGAGCATGCGCATTGGGAACTTATACTTGCCCCTGGGTAGACTAGTTGCCAGACAGCATAATTACCGGCTACCCTCCGTGAACTTTACAGTTATAGATAGGATCCACTTGCCAATCAGGGGGGGTGACTGGAACAAGGTTCTTCTCCAGCGAGAAATGCGCTGGATAAGATACCTTGGGGCCACTACCCCCCCAGGCCTAAATGAGACTGAAAACTTTAGACCCTTCTTGGAGGGTTTCAGCTCCGGGAAAACGGATTAATGTGGATCTAAACACAATGCATCTTTTATTCTAGTCTTGCCCTCTTTGGCTTCATCTTTGGGTATCCCTCTATACATATCAACAGTAGGTCATTGAGCTAATATGGTGCCTTATAGTCCCTAAAGGTTATTAATGGGATAGCCCCAGTCGGAAGTCATGTATTCTAAATAACCAAGGTTTTGATTTTGCACTTTATCCAGTCAAAACTGTATAGGAGAGTTTTCTAACCAATTTAATTTAATCTCAATCAATTCAATATACTCTATGTAATTCACCGCAGTTAGATATATACAATAACTTTATATGATTTTTTTGTGTTTATTGCTGTTATTCTGTATGAATTTTGGATATAACAACTTTGTACATCCGCTTCCCAGTCCTAGGACTATGGGCTCTGATGAACCATTGCTCTTCCTGTTTTTCTATCTCTACCCGCACGGGGGGGACAATGGTTTTTACTGTTGCCCCTATACCCCAGGACACCGACTATCTGAGGGTGCCAGGGGGTTTTCTCACTGTGTTGGTGGTTATAAGTCCTAATCAGGTCCTTGTCCCCCTGACCTCCTAGATTGGGGTAGAGTGACAAATATACCGCTGTATAGGGTTTCTGGCAAATTACAGGCAGCATTAGCTGCATGCATTAATATTTTCTCCCATCAGTAAATAGGCAATCCATCACCCCCCAGGTCTCACAATGTCCCATAAGACTAGTACTCAAACACAAAGGACTTTTTCCTCCTTTTTTGTGTTCTAAACAAAAAGAACAATCTTTGTTTTTTGTGGTTTATTTACCCTTTTTTTTGCTCTAAAGACTATTTTGTATTTCATTATTTTTTTCATTGTTTGACCCACTGCTGGGGGATTGCTGGATGGGTATGGTGCTGTTTAGGCCACATAGCGCCTTCCCTTGCCTCTGACAAATATTGGAATCATATGTGGTCCCGTATGCAGCACGCATCCTGGACAGACATCTCACGTGCGTTGTCTGGGTTACACGACGCCTTCTCCTTCTACCATAGAGGGCGGAGTCATGTGACCTTGACGCAGCACACGTCACGGGCGGACTTTTGAAGTGAGCGGCGTTGCCTGGGCAATGTGACGCCTCTCGCTTCCCTCTCCCTGGCTGACTGCGCCCACATCCCGTTGGATGTGGGGAGGAGAGGGGCGGCGCCACAGTCGGGGGACGGCACGGCGTACATAACAACGGGCTACAGGACTTCCCTCTAAGCCTTTCACATAGGGAATTCAATAAGGGTGGGATTATGCATGGCCAAAACCGCGCCTCCTACACAGCACCACCAATGGGCAAGAGAGCATCACTGACAGTGATGAGACACCCAAACCACGCCTATAATCCCTTTATTAGGACGCCAGGGACGGCTTATGGCAGCATTCTTCTACCTGACTTCTAACCAAGAGGTACTCCAGGATTAGGGCTCTCCGCTATTGGCACTTTGAAACTTGATCCTACACACTCTACAAACAATAGAAGGTAACTTCATTTTAAAATCTCTTTTGGGGAAGACACTTCCCCGAAAACTCATCACTATACCTATATCTTCTTTTTTTCTATTTTTTTATTTCTATCATTTTTATAGCCCCCTTTTTTCCAAAGCTGCCTAAATATTGTTTTTTTCAAATACACCTGGCCGTTCTGTAGAGGATAGCAAGCAGCACAGGCAACTGGTAACGAGAGCCCCTGTCAGTACTGGGAATGCGTTTTCCTTGCAGTTACATGTAAAATGTAAGTTGTGTTTGTTTTTATTGGTTTAAATGCAACAAGATATATGCGATATGAATATACATGATTGGTAACAATGTTATTTTTGAAACCCTAGAACGTGATGCAATCCTTCCCTGAGGAAGGCTTTGTTTTGATATTTTAAAGTTGAAACGCGTTGGAATTTCGCTACTTGACGCCATCACATCAATTCAGGCGGTGATTGTATCCAGTAGCAGGATGTATCACAGTTTAGGAGCTATAGCTCCCTGCTTTTTGCTCTTTTTTTATGTTATCTGAAGATATTTTAATTGCTAAATATGTCAAATACTTTTTGTATGTTTAAACACTTTTTTGGAATCATAAAATACCCCTCTTTAATATAAAAATCTCCTGTTATTACATTGCCTTAAAAATCCCAAATCGAGGTATATATTTGTTTTTTCAAGGTTCTTTTACCTTTATGCATGAAGGTAAAAAACCTGTGTGCAGCAGTCCCCCAGAGCCCCCCCCATACTTACCTGAGCCCCCTCTCGATCCAGCAATGTCCACGAGAGCCTTGGCTTTCCGGGGACTCGCACCTCCGTTTCAGTGCAGCGCCGCTATATTGCCACATACGATTTTTCTAGAGGGGTGGGGCACTGCGGCCAGGTAACCGATAGCTCGGGTGCCTGTCTGTGCTGAACACAAACCTGCGGACCAGAACCCCAGGGCATGCTGGGACAAGAAGCTGAAATCTAGTTAGGCCTAGGTAGGAGTGTTGCGGTCGGAGACGCGTGCTCAGTCTGCTAATGCTTGCACTTTCAGCAAGCTCAACGTTCAGCGACCTTGTCTGTGAGGTGAAGGGTCACCCTTGGAAAACAGTGTGTCATGCACAGACATATGTGACAATAACTAAAGTCCGATGAGCATCCAAATGATGTATGTGAAGTAACGGTTTAGTGCTAGGGTGCTGCAGAATAATGTGATAGAGGAACCTGTGAACCTAACTGACGCTCTGGTAGTGAGGTCCTGGTTGGGATCAAAACAACCGGAAAACCTGCAGTAAGGGTGACATAAATGCAATTTTTTTTTTTAAATCTGGAATGGGCTGTCCCACCCCTGTGATACGTTTGGCCCTGGTGAATATGCGATCCCTATGTTATTGTTTCTTTTTTTTTTTCTGGAAATATAACGTCCAACCTGAAACGCAACCTGACACAGAAAACGGTGAGTGGCTGGTATGAAAATGCCACTGAAGACGAGTGGCCAATTAGGTGCCACTAAAAAATGCATTGTGACTGTTGTGCCACTGAGAATGTGCTTGCAACGATTGCAAGAAGTTATGCTCGTATGCGTGATTGCAATGATTGCAAAGAGTTGTGCTGGATGTGTGCTTGCAGCGATTGCAATAAATCCTATACGAATCGGCTTGTGATGTAGTTGATGCAAACCGTTGTGCCGCCGATGTGGCTAGGTGTGAATCAGACTGTGATGCGTATGAAATTAATCTGATACGAATCGGTTAGTAGGGTAAATGATATGAACAGAGTAAATGAGGTGAAATTGATACAAAACGGTTGAAGGGTATGACATGAACCGTACGAATCAGTGTGTGCACTGTGTCTGATGCGAACTGTTGTGCCGCCGGTGCGACTAGGTTCGAATCGAAGTGTAATGAATATGGAATGGGTCCGATACGAATCAGTTGTAGGGTATGACATGAACCGATACGAATCGGTTGGTAGGAAAAATGACATAATGTAGATGATATAAACCAATATGAACCGTTTGTAGGGTATGAGATGAACTAATGCGAAATCGGTTGTAAGATCAATTAAATTAATCCGATGCAAATCGGTAGTAAAGTGTATGAGATGATACCTATACTAGTCAGTTGTAAAGTGAATGAAATGAGTCCGATACGAATCAGTTGTATGAAATGAATCCAACACGGATCGGTTGTAGGGTGTATGAAATTAATCCGATACGAATCGGTTGTATGAAAGGAAACCAATACGAACCGGTTGTAGAGTGGATGAAATGAATCCGATATAAATCAGACTGGAGAGCATGAAATGGATCTGATACGAATCATTGTGCCGCCGACGCAATTTGATTCGAATGGGACTGTAGTAGGTATGCAATAAATAGTTGATGCAAACCTTTGTGCCGCAGATGCGATTAGGTTAGGATCAGACTCTGATACGTATGAAATTAATCCGATATGAATCGGCTAGCAGGGTAAATGATATGAACAGAGTAAATTACATGAATCGATATGAATCGGTTAAAAGGTAGGTGACATGGACAATTCGAATCGGTGTGCGGAATGCATCCGATGCAAAGAGTTGTGCCGCTGATGCAACTGGTTCGAATCGAGGCTGTAGTAAGTATGTAACTAATCCGATACGAATCGGTAACAATAAAACAGGCCTGTAACTAAGCCACATGGTGCAGCGCCATGATTGATGCTTTTTTTGGGGGGGGTTGGGAAATAACTCTAGGTTTGGCATGTTTGGTGAAATAATGACTGCGTACCGGAGACTTATTCGTAAGTTCTGCAGCGAGAACATGAACACAGGCAATGGGGAACAACAGGAACGGAAAATGATGGTGAACAAGACTCCATCAACAAAACCACGAATAGAGCAACTGCGACACACTAAATTCGGGAAGAACAGACTCACGAACACGAAAAATGAATGCAATCTATACACTAGGGGGAGAACCTCTGGGGGAATCTAGGATGGAAAAGGACCTGGGGGTCCTAGTAGGTGATAGTAGCAGCTTTGCATTGCATGCCATTGCTGAGCCTAACAAAGCAAACAGAATATTGGCATGCATTAAAAAGGGATCAACTTCAGAGATAAAACGATAATTCTCCCGCTCTACAAGACTCTGGTCTGGCCGCACCTCGAGTAAGCTGTCCAGTTCTGGGCACCAGTCCTCAGGAAGGATGTACTGGAAATGGAGTGAGTATAAAGAAGGGCAACTAAGCTAATAAAGGGTCTGGAGGATATTAGTTATGAGGAAAGGTTGCGAGCACTGAACTTATTCTCTCTGGAGAAGAAACGCTTGAGAGGGGATATGATTTCAATGTACAAATACCATACTGGTGACCCCACAAGAGGGAAAAAACTTTTTCGTGGAAGGGAGTTTGACAAGACTCGTGGCCACTCATTAAAATTAGAAGAAAAGAGGTTTAACCTTAAACTACGTAGAGGGTTCTTTACTGTAAGAGCTGCAAGAATGTGGAATTCCCTTCCACAGACGGTGGCCTGAGCGGGGAGCATCAATCGTTTCAAAAAACTCTTAGATAAGCACCTGAACGACCGCAACATACAGGGATATACAATGTAATACTGACATATAATCAGACACATAGGTTGGACTTGATGGATTTGTGACTTTTTTCGACCTCACCTACTATGTAACTATGAAGTGAGCTGGGAAGCGTCGGCCTAGTGACGTAACAAATCGCACACTAGAACCGACTAAGAGCATGGGCGAGTGGTCTGCTTAAATACCCCCCCGGGCTCCTCCCATAAATTCAGTCCACCATACTGGCCTTCTTATATATACAGTATCTCACAAAAGTGAGTACACCCCTTACATTTTTGTAAATATTTTATTATATCTTTTCATGTGACAACACTGAAGAAATGACACTTTGCTACAATGTAAAGTAGTGAGTGTACAGCTTGTATAACAGTAATTTTGCTGTCCCCTCAAAATAACTCACACAGACAATAAGGTCTAAATCGCTGAAACTGAGCTGCAGCACGGTGGCCAAGACCATACAGCGGTTTAACAGGACAGGTTCCACTCAGAACAGGCCTCGCCATGGTCGACCAAAGAAGTTGATTGCACATGCTCAACGTCATATCCAGAGGTCGTCTTTGGGAAATAGACATATGAGTTCTGCCAGCATTGCTGCAGAGGTTGAAGGGGTGGGGGGGGATAAGCCTGTCAGTGCTCAGACCATACGCCGGACACTGCATCAAATTGGTCTGCATGGCTGTCGTCCTAGAAGGAAGCCTCTTCTAAAAGATGATGCACAAGAAAGCCTACCAACAGTTTGCTGAAGACATACAGATTACTGGAACCATGTCCTGTGGTCTGATGAGACCAAGATAAACGTATTTGGTTCAGATGGTGTCAAGTGCATGTGGCGGCAACTGGGTGAGGAGTACAAAGACAAGTGTGTCTTACCTACAGTCAAGCATGGTGGTGGGAGTGTCATGGTCTGTGGCTGCCGGCACTGGGGGAGCTACAAACATGTACTGTGACATACTGAAGCAGAGCATGATCCCCTCCCTTCAGACACTGGGCCGCAGGGCAGTATTCCAACATGATAACGACCCCAAACACACCTCCAAGATGGCCCCTGCCTTGCTAAAGAAGCTGAGGGTATAGGTGATGGACTGGCCAAGTATGTCTCTAGACCTAAACCCTATTGAGCATCTGTGGGGCATCCTCCAATGGAAGGTGGAGTGCAAGGTCTCTAACATCCAACAGCTCCGTGATGTCATCATGGAGGAGTGCAAGAGGACTCCAGTGGCAACTGTGAAGCTCTGGGGAACTCCATATCCAAGAGGGTTAAGGCAGTGCTGGAGAATAATGGTGGCCACACAAAATACTGACACTTTGGGCCCAATTTGGACATATTCACTTAGGGGTGTACTCACTTTTTTGCCAGAGGTTTAGACATTATTGGCTGTGTGAGTTATTTTGAGGGGACAGCAAATTTACACTGTTATACAAGCTGTACACTCACTACTTTACATTGTAGCAAAGTGTCATTTCTTCAGTGTTGTCACATGAAAAGATATAATAAAATTATTAAAATAAATAATTTTCAAAAATGTGAGGGGTGTACAGATACTGTATATATTATGCACCAGCTTACCTCTAAGGACTGTTTCTACAAAGGTTACAATCCTTCAGAGCTAATTCCTAACACTGCACTAAATGCTCTAAGCAGAACTATCCCACCGCTGTCACCAATATGTGAGATGGCTGCTGCATCAGACCCTGGCCACCTTCCCCAACTTGTGACAAATGGCTTGTCAAACACACTGCACTGTCACTGACCTGCAACGATGACACGCTCAGCCTCACCCTGCACAAAAATTCTCCAGCTCGTGAGACCACAATCTAAGTGCCAGCCAACTGTAAGCAATCGTCTCCGAGTATGGTTAACTACGCAATTAACTCCTTATATCCCAAATCAGTTGCTGTCACCAAACATTTATCAAAATTCACATATTAGAAATAGCAATCGTGACTTAAAAATAAAACACATGTAACACACACTGTCACCACAGACAGGTGTATCCAGAGAATTATCATATAGTAGCATTTTTCAAAGAGACATGTATTCTTTAAGTTCTGCGGTAGCGCTCCAGAGGCAATATTAACACTTTTCAGAATATTGTTTAATAGAAAAGGTAAAAACAGTGCAAATAAAATATATTTACCGGAAAAGGGTATTCGACAATAATGCAACAGAAAAAGTGGGTTTAAGAATGAAAATTAGTACTTAAAGTTCTGGCTCAGAAAAGTCCAATCAATCAATGAGCAAGATGGATCAGTGGCTCTCATAGGTCTTGGAAGAGCTGTCGACTGCGGATGCAGCCCCTTTTTTCTGGTCCTTCAGGAGGGTGTTAGCGGAAATGATCTGACCAATCAAGAGGTCCGAGGTGTGGCTGATGGGATGTCACAGGTTTAGGACTATGAAGTTGCCCTCCTTCAGATACAGTTTTCTATAGGTACTAATAGCTTTAAAAACCAACAGGTCTGGTAACTTGTATATTATTGTCCAGCATGAATTTAACTTTTAAATTAATCCAAATATGATGGGCATTGGATGTGTGTTTGGCCTTAAAATGCTGCTAATTTATTGATATGTATAAATATGTTCTCATCTTGGCAGTACTGTTATCTCAGGAGTTATGAATTACACTGGCATTTTGAGTCTACCAGAAAAGGCAGACAGTAATGTGTGTTCGCTGCCTACGCCAGCAAAGCTATTTACAATGGAGGTTATTGAAGATGATATCTGCTTTATTTTACGATCTCACTTATCCTTGAGTAAAGATTTTATTGCACACCATGTACTCCCAGGGCCGCCATCAGGGGGGTACAGGCAGTACTCCTGTAAGGGGCCTCAGCGTCCCAAGGGGCCCGGCCCGCTCCTCCTTCAATAACACGTGAAATTAAACTGTCATGTGACGGCCGGGCCCCCGCAGCACTGCTATAGAGAAGCCTCGCTATAGGGAAGGAGCAAGGAGCTTAGTAGTCTGAGCCACCGCCGCCTTTCACTAGCAGCAACCCCTTCCACCAGTAAAACGGGCTCTTTTCCTCAGCTTAGTCCGCCCCCTGAACACAAATAGCACTGTGACAAGGGAGTGAGGCGAGCTGCGGGCTGTCAGTGTATCTCCCCCATTCGACCCCTCCTTTCAGCAGAATCTCCCTCCCCATTGGCCACAGCAGAGCCAATCAGAAGAGACTAGGGTGTAGAGGACCATTATGGGACATGTAGTTCCAGAAGACTGACTGCCCCATTGTTGTGCACAGGCAGCAGACTTCAACCCCCAGCATGCTTTCTGCTAGGGGAGAGAGAGAGAGAGAGAGAGAGAGAGAGAGAGAGAGAGAGAGAGAGAGAGAGAGAGAGAGAGAGAGAGAGAGAGAGAGAGAGTCTGGAACCCAGGAAGAAGCTGAGGGAGTGATTGCTACAGGACACAGGAAAAATAGAGGACTGTGCTGGGGCAAGCCAGAGAGGAAGCCATGCTGTACCATTGCCATTAGAGAGGGAGCCACGCTGTATCATTGCCATCAGAGAGGGAGGCATGCTGCCCAGCACCACCAGAGAGGGAGAAAGACTGAGCCACTGCCATGGTACAGACATGCTACACTACTGACCAGAGTCGGCCTGGGCAATGGAGTGAGCAAACGTCCAGCCAGAGGAATCACTGCTGCAGTTTCGCTGGGTCTGGTAAGGGGGGGCCTGTTGGCCATTACTCAATACTGCTCCTGGGGACTGAGCCATTAGGAATTGCCTAACCTGCTACCCCTCTAGGTCTTATTGACTGACGTAACGCACGCCAACGAGCTCCAATGCAGGACTACCAGGCCCAAAATATGGGGGGGGCCACACCATGTTTTGCCGCACAGGGTGACATCAACCCTAGTGACGCCACTGCCCCCTATGCTTTATATTTGGACTTTATTAAACCACTTGCCGACCGGCTCCCGCCGATATACGTTGGCAGAAATGCACGGCTGCGCAAAACTACATATGGGTACGTTGTTCCCTTTAAGAGCCACCCGAGATGCGCGCCCGCGGCATGACTGGGGATCCGATGTGTGTGGCCGGTGGGCGCGATCGCCAGCACAGGGATTTGTGTGTGTAAACACACAAATCCCTGTTCTGGCAGGGGAGAGGAGACATATCGTGTGTTCCTAGTAAGTAGGAACAACAATATGTCTCCTCCCCCAGTCAGTCCCATCCCCATACAGTTAGAAACACTAACTAGGGAACACATTTAACCCCTTGATCGGCCCCTAGTGTTAACCCCTTCCCTGTCAGTGACATTTACACAGTAATCAGTGCATTTTATTAGCACTGATCGCTGTATAAATGTCAATGGTCCCAAAAATGTGTCAAAAGTGTCCGATCTGTCCGCCGCAATGATGCAGTACCGCTAAAAATCGCAGATTGCCGCCATTACTAGTAAAAAAAAATAAAAAATTATAAAATTGCCATAAATCTTTCCCATAGTTTGCAGACGATATAACTTTTGCGCAAAATAATCAATATACGCTTATTGCAATTTTTTTACCAAAAATATGTGGAAAAATATATATTGGTCTAAACTGATGAAGAAATTTGTTTTTTAAAAACATTTTGGGGGATTATTATAGCAAAAAGTAAAAATTTTTTTTTTTTAAATTGTTGCTCCTTTTTTGTTTATAGCGCAAAATATAAAAACCGCAGAGGTGATCAAATACCACCAAAAGAAAGCTCTATTTGTGGGAAAAAAAGGACGCAAATTTTGTTTGGGTACAGTGTCACACGACCGCCCAATTGTCAGTTAAAGCGACGCAGTGCCGAATTGTAAAAAGTGCTTTGGTCAGGAAGGGGGTAAAATTTTCTGGGGCTGAAGCGGTTAATACTCTTCTCCTTGGATAGGATACCTGAGGCTGCCAAGCTGGCATGATGGAATTGCATTGTGAAAATGGATGAGAGTTACGTAGTCACATCATCTTCATCCCCACCCACCATCACCCATCCCTCTCCCCACATTGTATCCCCATCCACGCCCAGCATTACCCATCCCTCTGCAGGATGCTGGCTGTGGATGGGGATAAAGGTATTGTGCTTTAGTCAGTCAAGAGTTGTTATTTTGATTGATTCATGCATCATATCATAGCAAAGGACTCAGTGGGATGGCCAGTGGGCGGATTCGGTGGGATGGCCAGTGGGCAGGCCCTGAGGAATGTTGGTGGTCAGGCCCCAAGCTGTGTAAGGGGCCCCAAAATTTCTTATGGCTGCCCTGTGTACTCCTCATGGGTTTAACTATCTTGCAACCATGAGTGACAGAACAAAGATTATGTTACAGTTTTACAATGGGTCAATGGCAATTCCCTCAGAGGCAAGTGATGGCTTTCTAGATGTTTATTGTTAGAAAACATGGCGATAATCAGCAAACTCTGACAGAATGCAGTGTTCCATGCCAGACCTCCTGTAAAGGCCTCAATTCAATAATATACAGGCATTTGCTAGAGCTGTAAATAAGTATCTGCAAAGTAATGGTCAGCAGGATGGTTTCTGCTATTCCAAAGTTCCAAGACCATTAAACTTTACTCAAGTTAAAGAACTAAGGAGATGCACTCTTTTATAGCTAGTTCTTAAAGGGGGGGGGGGGGGTTACAGCTGCTATGTGTCTCCTATTGTTACAATATTTCATGGCTTACTAGGATTTCTGGACAACATGGTTACCTGGCCCTTTCATGCAGCTTTTTGGGGTGCGAAGTTTGCATTATCATCACAAATGCCCATACAGGCAGGCCCCGGGTTACAAACAAGATAGGTTCTGTAGGTTTGTTTGCAAGTTGAATTTGTACATACACTAGACAACCTACAAATTCCTAAATTTCAAGGTCACTGCTTATTCTTATGCCCTGTACACATGGTCGGATTTTCCGACGGAAAATGTTCGATGGGAGCTTATTGTCGGAAATTCCGACCGTGTGTAGGCTCCATCGGACATTTTCCATCTGAATTTTCGTCACATAAAATTTGAGGTCGGGATCTCAAATTTTCCGACAACAAAATCCATTCTTGTAAATTCCGATCGTGTGTACACAATTCCGATGCACAAAGTTCCACGAATGCTCTCAATGAAGTACGACACGGAAGCACTAATCACGCTGCAAATTTTAAAATCTTTTAATGCAGCGCATTCTCTTCTTTATAATGCTAGAACAATGAAGTTGTTTTGCTGCTGATATTCACACAGAGTTCTGACAAACTGATTTCTTTATTATTTTTCGTGATCTCATGAATAATTTTTTTTTTCGACATCTCCATAATAATGTTTAGAATTTTTATTTATATATATTTTTTTTATCCAGATCTCCTTTTTTTTTTTTTTTTTTTTTTTTATAGTGATCTTCATTCATTTTTTCTTTCGTTTTGTGTCAAGTTATCACAACACCATTATTTTGTATTTTTTAACCTCAAGGAGGTTGGTGTTGGTGTCCTTTGTTAATTTGACATTGTATTTTTGAAATGTACCTGCCTACTCACAAACAAACTGTCCTTTTTGAAGTAAAGCACATAGGCAAGTATTTGTGAAAAATAAATTTATAATGGGTCATAACAAAATAAAGAGGAAGGCAATGCTGGAGAAACTGGTGAAATTTGCGAAGCCTTTGTACCCCAGGGCAGACATCAATTATTTTACAGTCAAAATTGGTGGCCTGAGGAGTCCTTATAATAGTGAGCACAATCCGGTCCAGGACTACAAGAGATCAGGAACAGCAGCAGATGACATATCTGTCCCCAGGCTGTGGTCTTACAACAACCTGCATCTTTTGTCAGACCAGACTGAACCCAGGCCATCACTTTCTTGTCTTCCTTCCACGTTTGCTTCCAGGCTGTGGCTCTGGTGTTGTAGTTGTGGCAGGAGGTGGAGGAGGAGGACCATGGTTGAACTCACAAACGTGGCTTTAGCTTGTGAGTTCGCCCCTCAACCCCTATGTTTAGTAAGGCTTGTAACATAACTTCCTCACATAAGATGCCTTGGCCCTCCATTTCCTGCATTTTGCAGGCTGCCATGTAGGCATAGTCCTCTTGAATATTGGGGGGGGGGGGTTCTGAGGGCTGCAGTAGCCTTCCGAAATAGGCCAAGTGCTGCCTCCTCCAGGTTACTCCTCTTCCTGGGACTTTTTTTGGAAGGCGGAGGGGATTTCGGGCAGGCTACTGGGCCCAGCTACCTCCTGGCTGCCACCTCCACAGCTTCCTCCTGGCTGAGACTTTCCTGTGCATGAAAAAGGGACTTAGTTTTTGGTTCCTCAACCACACACAATTTTCAGCTCATGACTGTTGTAAATTGAGTGTTAATAAATAGAAGACTATCATTCTGACCCCAGCATTTTTCATTCTTGTCCCAATCATTTGTGGCCACTACTATCTATTGATATGTAAAATCAGAAATTACTGATCGATAACCTCTAGTTAACATCATTAACCATTTCCCGCCTGGTCTATAGCAGAATGATGGCCGGGCGGTGGTTCCGTTATCCTGACTGGGCATCATATGATGTCCTGCAGGATAACAGATGCCGCTCTCCCGTGGGGACGTGCATTGCGGCGATCGGTGGTGCGGTGTGTCAGTCTGGAGGCTCTTTACCACATGATCAGCCGTGTCCAATTACGGCTGATTACAATGTAAACAGGAAGAGCAGTTGATCGGCTTTTCCTCACTCGCGTATGACAGACATGAGTAGAGGAGAGCCGATGGGCAGCTCTCCTGACGGGGGGGTCTGTACTGATTATTTATCAGTGCAGCCCCCCCTCGGATCCCATCAGGATGGCCATCCACACTGGAAAACCAGGTATGCCCCCCTAGACCACCAGGAAAATGCCAATCAGTGCCCACTCACAATGCCTACCACTGTCAGTGCCACCAGGGATGCCTATCAGTGCCTCCTATCTGTGCCACCCATAAGTACCCATCTTTGCAGCCTTTCAGTGCCCATCAGTGTCGCCTATCAGTGACCATTGGTGCCCACCAGTGCCACCCATGAGTGTCCATCAGTGCTGCATATCAGTGCCACCCATCAGTGCTGCCTACCAGTGCCCATCATCGGTGCCTGTCAGTGCTCGCTCATTGGTGCCACCTTATCAGTGCCCATCAGTGAAGGAGGAAAAACAAAAGCAAAAAACTTGTTTTTTTCAAAATTTTCCGTCTTTATGTTTAGCAAAAAATAAAAAAACTGCAGTGGTGATCAAAATACTACCAAAAGAAAGCTCTATTTGTGGGAATAACATGATAAAAATTCTGTTTGGGTACAGTGTAGCATGACCGCGCAATTGTCATTTAAACGGCGACAGCACAGAAAGCTGAAAATTGGCTTGGGCAGGAAGGTGTATAAGTGCTGGGTATTAAAGTAGTTTATTATTTGACTGGAAATATGTTGAACAATGCTATACCTGGCTCAAGCAGGGCTCCTCCACTTCTTCCTGGCTGGAAGGCCCAGGTTGGACGTCAGAAGCCTCAGCTGAGGTGGAAGGAAGCCTTGAAGGAAGACTGGAGGGTGCTGGCCTGGGTTCAGTCTGGCCTGCCAGAAAATGCAGTCTGTCATAGTACCACAGCCTGGGTAAATAAATGTCATCTGCTGCAGCTCCTGATCTCTGGGAATCCTGGACCTTCTTGTGCTCCATATTATGTGCTCCTCATACCACCAATTAGGGGATGTCTGCCGTGGGGATCACAGGCTTCACCAATTCCAGCAATTGATCCAGTGCTGCCTTCCTCTTTGTTTTATTGTTATAAAAGGGGTGGTTTACCTGCCACAAACAGTTCAGCTCCCTGTACATATCAATGAATATGGGGATAAAGTCCTGATCATTCAATAGATCCATTTTCTCTGCAAGACACAACACAAGACAAACCCTAAAGTCAGGCTAAACTCTCCAAATCTTGTCCCAACATAGGCCTCAATCTATAAGCAGTATAGGCCACTGATGCACCAAGTTAAAATTGTACCTTCATTCTAACGATCGGCACTTCCGATACTCCTTCCTCCTCTCACAGATCGTACGTACGACGCACACGTGTTATGCTTTATATACACTGCGCATGCGTGAAACTCCTTCCTCCTCTCACAGATCGTACGTACGACGCACGCATGTTACGCTTTATATACACTGCGCATGTGTGAAACTCCTTCCTCCTCTCACAGATCGTACGTACGACGCACGCGTGTTACGCTTTATATACATTGCGCATGCGTGAAACTCCGCCTGCCCCTAATGTTATTTCTAGTCCATTCCCTGCCCCTTGTCTATCGGCGCAGTGGGAGAGCACATGGCGGAGAAAGAGCAAGTGCATGCAGAGGAGAGCAGCAACAACGAAAGCCCGGAGCCACGAACGTCCCGATCCCGGAGATTTAAGGCCTCAAATATGTCCTTTATAGAGATGGTGGACATCTTGAAGAGGGCCGACTATGATGGGAAGCATGGACCTTACCCAAACCCAAAATGTCAGAAAAGCCAAGATCATGGCTAAAGTTGTGAAAAGTCTGCACAGGAATTTTGGGGTATGACGATCCAAGCATCAATTGAAACGCTTGTCAGACCTGAAATTGAGGGAGCAGGATCAGTACAGAAAGATCAAGAGAGTTCTTCAAAAAAAAGTATGTAGTTGTCGTGTGTTCCTAATATTATTATTACTTGCATGCTGCTCCATGTGCTTTTCTTTACTGTTGTACAGTTTAAAATGGCAACGTTCAGGTGAACAGTAATCGTTTGCAGTAAACATTGTTCGTTCTCCCACTAATACGATGTTTTTGGCAGATACAGTACAGGTTAACTACATTTGTTCAGGCCTATTTGTATTAAAAGAAGTTAATGACATTGCTGTCTAGATGGGTTGTTACTAGAATGAAATGCAAACTTGATTCAGTGTAAGGAGAGGACACTCCGCAGCTGTTTACAGATCTGGATGCAGGAGCACTAGTATGGGACACCAGAACAAACTTTTTAGGGTGTACCACACAGGTGCTCCAGTGGATACTAGGGGTGTCTCCATGTGTGAAAATTGTACAAAAAAGATAAGTATTCCAGCTTTAGAAAGGGAAAAAAAATGTCTTCAGCTTGGAACTCTGCCAAAAAAGACAATTGTACGACACTTCCAAACAATGTTTCATATTACTAGTTCTGGCCTCAAATATCTGTGTGCCAAATACCAGGTACTAAGAACCCACAACCTCCTAAAGAAAAGCAAATCCCCACACCACAACCAGAAGCTGTGGAAGAAGGAGAGGTTTATGAAGTGGTGAAATAGTGACCACAACAGGTGAGTGTCTGAGACCACAGCTTCAGGTAAATAGATGTATGCCTTCATTTTGTAATACATGGTGTGTTTTTTATTTTTAGGTGATGTGGATGTTGTGGAAGAAGATTCGCATTTCACAAGTGCACACGTCCTCATCGGGGAGATCATGGTGTGCAATCGTGATTTACAAAATATGCAAATGTGTTCCTAAAAAGGTATATAGAACTGAATGGGACTTTAATTGTGCCTCTAAGAAGTATAAATAGATGAAAAACAATTCATGGAAAAATACATTATTTTATTCAGTATAAAAACAGTTAATAATACATTACAGTTAATATGGTTGAAACAGATTCAGGGTGTGCAAATCCCCGATTTTAAACAGAGTTATGGCCTACGCGTTTCGCGGACGAGGCCGCTTCGTCAGGGCCTTTGAGAATGGCACAATGTGATCACGTATAGATTCTACAAATGATGCATCAATTAATATTACATAGATTTATAAAGTTACAGCAGTGAGGGCTAGAATATAAAATTATAATATATATATATATATATATATATATATATATATATATATATATATATATAGATATAGACATTGATGCATAAATTTATACAAAGGTATGTGTTTAGTGAGAAATTGTTAACAATGTTTACTAGACAGATCTAGAGGTTTTTCTAAAGTATTCAACAGAGTGTTGAGAGGACGGTCAGAGAAGAGGCATCCCAGAGTGGAAAGAAAAAGACTGGATTTCACAGATTGCTGGGGATTCAATTTAAACAAGCAAACATCAGTTCATGGACAAAGGCTCCCTGAGCATATAAAAAGAAGAACTGTTACGAAGCAATGCCCAGAGTGAAGGAGAGATTTACATACCTTAAATCATGCAAAAGCCATGTCTCTTCAGCATTCCGCATACAAACAAGCAGGTGAGCCGCTGAAGAGACACAAACAAAGTGTCTTATATAGAGAGACACAGCTGCTCCAATTGTCCCGGGAGGGGTGAATCAATGGGAGGAGATTCCTGGGGTTGTTCGAGTCGCCCGGATAGCACGGAGTTGGAGTAGGCTCCGGGGATCCGGAGGGACAGGGACAAGCCCATCTCAGCACTGATGCCATGGGGTTCGCATGCCAAGCAATGCATGCAGGAAACACCCCGGCCTGTGTCCTCTCCTATTCCCTCTAGGATGTAAAAAGGGGAGGGATGCGGGTCCCTCTCTAACACCAATTGGGATGTATCGGTCAAAGGAAGAAAAGATCCCGCAATGTAGGGAGGAGGCGGGACTTGGACAGCATAGCGTTAAGCCAGGACTGGCTTGGAAGAGCCTGGGCTGGCGACGCTGCGCTTTTCATAAAAAAGGGGGGTGACAAGCCACATAGCAGCCCACCCTGTCTTTTTGATAGACTAATATGACTCATATATATATATATATATATATATATATATATATATATATACATACATACACACACACACACACACACACAATATATATACACAAAATATATATATATATATATATACACATATACACACACACATACATTCTCTTTTCCTTCTTATATAAAACCACAGCAGTACCTGTTTAAACATTTAACAGTATAGAGTTGATCTCTGCTTAACCTCACACGTTGATTAGCATTGCCATACACACCCCTAGTTGACTGATAATGCAGCTATATTTGTCTGTTGAATATTTTATAAAACATCTAGATCTGTTTAGTAAACATTGTTAATTTCTCATTAAACACATACCTTTGTATAAATGTATGCATCAATGTCATATATATATATATATATATATATATATATATATATATATATATATATATATATATGACATTGATGCATACATTTATACAAAGGTATGTGTTTAATGAGAAATTAACAATATATATATATATTTTATATTCTAGCCCTCACTGATGTAACTTTATAAATCTATGTAATATTAATTGATGTTTCATTTGTAGAATTTATACGCGAGTTTTACGCATGCGCAGCGTATATAAAAGCGTAACACGCGAGCGTCGTACATACGATCTGTGAGAGGAGGAAGGAGTTTCACGCATGCGCAGTGTATATAAAGCGTAACACGTGTGCGTCGAACGTACGATCTGTGAGAGGAGGAAGGAGTATCGGAAGTGCCGATCGTTAGAATGAAGGTACAATTTTAACTTGGTGCATCAGTGGCCTATACTGCTTATAGATTGAGGCCTATATTTATCCCCCATGATGGAAGCTAGCACATGTTGACATTAGGCACGGGATCAGGAGGGAAATCCCCATTTTGACTCTCAATTTGTGTGCATCTTCAAAATTTGGCTTTCACAGGGGTGACATCACCCCATCTGATGAAGGCAAGATCAACACAGTTTGGACATACTAATGTCCGATATTGCCTTCACTTTGTCAAAGTTGAACTTTGTAAGTTCCTGAGTTGTGTATTGTTTTATGGTTTTAAACATGCCTGTTTTAAACACAAAAAAGGCTATTTGTACTGTTAAACACAAAAATGTTATTACTAAAATATGTTGGTTTTTTCAAAAACCATTTTCTGTCGCACATGTGAATGTGCACAGAGTAAAAAGTTTTCTATTCAACAATGTGTGGCTTCTTCTTTCAATGCTCAATATCATTTTTTGTACTAAGTTAGTGTTTACACTGAAATGCGGGTTATTTACTAAAGGCAAATCCACGTTGCACTACAAGTGCACTTTCAGTGTATTTTCAAGCGCTGTTTCAAGTGCACTTTTGCAGTGCAAAAGTGGATTTTCCTTTAGTAAATAACTCCCACAGTGCTTTATAATTTGCCACAAGCATGTTATTTTCATGACTCTGCAAAATGTATTCATGGTGCTGAAAATGATGTATATTTTTAACAGTAATGCATTACATACTTTAACAACAAAAACAAGGTGTGTGTGTGTATCAGATCCACAACATAGTAATAGTTTGCTGAAGAAGAGATTGTCACCACATTTTTTTTTAAATAAATTACGTTTGCACTATTGAAGAAAATGACAAAAAAAAAAAAGAAAAAAAAAGCCCATTGGGGAACCTAGGAGACAGCTAAAAAACACAAGCAGTACATGGAAGGAAATATTATTTCAGTTTAAATAAAAAAAAACAATTTTGTAAAGTGTTTATTAAACATTTTCTGGCATATCAATGGCCCCCCCTACCCGCAAAGTACTCCATATATTTTATACGGACCTCGTGTGCCCTTTGGGGGTGGCAAGCACTGGAAACCAGATACGAACCCACAAGCACAAACTGAACAGCAGTAAAGATCGGAAAGCACGAGGCTGAAAAGCGTGAATCGTCTCTCACCAAACTTCTACTAACACAAGATTAGCAGAAGGAGCCCAAAGGGTGGCACACTTGCTATTGAACTTCCCTTTTCTAGCGGTGTCGTACAGCACTGCATTCTTGACGTTCGGAATTTCCGACAAGATTTGCACGACCGTGTGTATGCAAGACAAGTTTGAGCCAATGTCCGTCGAAAAAAAAACATGGATTTTGTTGACGGAATGTGCAATAGTGTGTATGCGGCATTATTTGAAATGATCTAAACATGCGTAAAAGAGCATTATTGTTACGCAAATTTGAGTTACATATATTTTGAAGCACATAATAAAAAAAAAAAAAAAAAAAAAAAAAAAAACTTTCAATGAGATTTGAAAAAGAACATTGATCAAAATTAGAGAACACTTTCAGATACCTCCCAGTGAATGGTGTTAAACTGGCACCTTGTGCCAGTTTTCACTGACTTTGCAAGTCTTTGCCTTTCTAAAGTGATTAAAGAAATCTGCAATTCCTAGAACATTGCAGCTTTACGTCACAAACTCATTTAAGTTCCCCAAGAAGGCTGGTCATCCACAAAAGGCAAATGCAAGAGGACAGGATAATGCGGATAATCTCAATTGGCAATCAGTTCAACACTGCAGCTGCGATTGCTTGCCAGTTCAGCGATAGAGCAAGGATCTGTCTTGTCATCCAGTGTCTCGTCCTTGGAGAATTTGGACTGAAATCCCACTCTGCAGTGACTAAACTTCTAATTAGCAGAAAGAATAAAAAGGCTAGACTAACCACTTACTGACCGGGCAATAGCCGAATGACGGCTACAACGCAGTCGGATAACCCTGGGAGGGCGTCATATGATGTCCTCCCAGAGTCGCGGCCCCTGGGGCACGCACATGGGACTGTCTCTGCTCGTCAGATTCACGGGACCCAGCGTGTCACAGATAAAGGGTAAAGGGCCATTGACAGCGGCCCTTTACCACGTGATCGCTTTGTCCAAGGACGGAGCGATCACTTGTCAACAAACCGAAGCATGTCTGATACAGCTCCTCCTCTCTCCTCGTAACGATCAGTACAGTGTGTGAGGAGAAGAGCCCACATTGCTGGTCTGTGCCAATCCATGGCTCATCCATCCCCATCCATGCTCACTCGTGCCACATCAATGCCATATCAGTGCTGATTTGTGCCACATCAGTTCTCATCCATGCCACATCAGTGCTCATCCGTGCCACATCCATGCTAGATCAGTGCTCATTTGTGCCACATCTGTGATCATCCATTCCACATCCATGCCACATCAGTGCCTCACAAAAATGTAATAGGTAGTCAAATTACATTTGAAACGTTTGCTATTAGAACCCTGGACGGTGCTCCCTGAATGTTGGGCTTCTGTATGTGGCCAGGCTGTGGAAAAGTCTCACACATGTGGTATAGTTATACTCGGGAGGAGTAGCAAAATATATTTTGGGGTGTAATTTTTGGTATGCAAGTGCTAGGTGTTAAAAATATCATATAAATGGACAACTTTGTGTAAAAAAAATAATAATAATAATTAAAAAAAAAAAAAGTTTATTTTAATTCTAAAAAATTGTGAAAAAAAATGACATGTTCAAATGGCTCATTATGCCTTATAGAATATACGTTGGGGTGTTAACTTTCCAAAATGAGGTCATTTTTGGGGCATTTTCATTGTCCTGGTGCTCCAGAACCTTCAAAAGTGTAAGAGGTAGTCAAGATATTAAATGTGTAATTTATGTCACTAGAACATCTGATGGTGCTCCCTGCATGTTGGGCCTCTGTATGTGGCCAGGCTGTGAAAAAGTCTCACACATGTGGGATCGCCATACTCAGGAAGAATAGCAGAATGTGTTTTGGGGTGTAGTTGCAAGTATGCATAGGCGGTGTGAGAGAAATAACCTGTTAATGACAATTTTGTGAAAAAAAAACAAAAAAAAAAAAACAAAAAACAGAAAAATATCTTCATTTTGCAAAGATTTGTGGGAAACAAATTACAACTTCAAAAAAAACTCACCATGCTTCTTTAATCGTCAAGAATCGTTATCGCAATTTTTTTCCCTGTTGCGATCTTGACAAAAGAGCCTGTCTATGCAAATCATTCTCTCTGCTCTTCTGAAGCCACAGCAGTCAAAAGAAAGGAAGAAAAAAAACAAAAAACGGGCAGTCCGCCAAGAATTACAACATTCTTTAGCAGTGGAACTAAGTGTAAACATTGTAACAATTTGTCAATGGAATAGACTTGTGTGTAAAGTAAGTTTAACCACTTAAACACTAAACCTTTTTCTGACATTTGTTGTTTTCAAGTTAAAATTTTTTTTTTTTTTTATATAAAATTACTTAGAACCCCCAAACATTATATTTTTTTAGTAGAGACCATAGAGAATAAAATGGTGGTTGTTGCAATATTTTATGTCACACTGTATTTGCGCAGCGGTCTTTCAAATGCAATTTTTTTGGGGAAAAATTACTTTATAGATTTTATTTATTTTTAAAACACAACACTAACCAGTAAAGTCAGCCTAATTTTTTTTTTTGTATAATGTGAAAGATTTTACGTTGAGAGAATCGTGATCTTTTTATTCTAAGCAAAAAAATTGTGATTCTCATTTTGGCCTGAATCGTGCAGCTCTACCTCTTAGCAAATACTTTGGAATGTCTACTTTCCCAAAAGGGGTCATTTGGGGGATATTTGTACTTTCCTGGCTTGTTATTGATCAATTTTCAATAATTGGCACCATAGCTTGTAGACTCTATAACCTTCAGAAAGACCAAATAATATACACTGATTTGGGTTATTTGTAACAAAGATATGTAGCAGTGTAAATTTTGGCCAAATTTTATAAAAGAAAAAATTACTAAATTCGGAAAATTTTATAAACAGAAACAAAGAAAAAAATGCATTTTTTCTTACAAAATTTTCGGTCTTTTTTCATTTATAGCGCAAAAAAAAACAAAAAAACAAACAAACAGATTTTTAAAACAGCTTACCTGTACAATCCTTTTCTTGGAGTACATCACGGAACACAGAGCACCATAATAATGGCTATGTGGGTTATACGCTTACCTTTAGGTGATTGGACACTGGCAACCAATAGTTAGACGGTTCCTTCCATATAACCCCTCCTATACCGGAAGTACCTCAGTTTTGTAGCAAGCAATGGCGATCCCAGAAAGAGGGGAGGGACCTCTGTGTCCCGTGATGTACTCCAAGAAAAGGATTTTACAGGTAAGCTGTTTTAAAAATCAGTTTTTCTTTATCGTACATCACGGGACACAGAGCACCATAATAATGATTATGTGGGATGTCCTAAAGCAATGCACCTGGGGGGGGGGGGGGACACATTATCCCTAAGCCCAACGGGCCTGAGACTATAAAAGTTGCCTGCAACACGCTGTGGCCAAAAACAGCCTCTTTTTGAGATCTCACATCCACCTGGTAAAACCTGGGGACGTATGAACTGAAGACCAAGCGGCCGCTTTGCAAACCTGAGCCATAGACACCTGTTGGCGTACTGCCCATGATGCACTAATCCCTCTAGTGGAGTGTGCTTTTAAATCCTGGGGTGGAACCCTGCGCTTTAATGCATACACCTGGATAAATAGTCTGACGAATCCACCTGGATATAGTTGAACTTGTTGCCGGCTGTCCTTTTTTAGGACCCTCGGGCAATACAAAAAAAACTGTCAGTCTTCCGAAAGGAAGCTGACATTAAATCCAGTGAGTGAAGCGACCTTTCCTCCCTAGTCCTAGGGTTTGGAAAAAAAGGAAGGTAAAATGATATCCTGATTCAAATGGAATTTGGAAACTACCTTCGGTAGAAAACCTGGACAAGGGTGCATGACCACTCTGTCCTGATGAAGAATCATAAAAGGTTCTTTGCAAGAAAGGGCTGACACCCTTCTAGCCGATGTTATAGCCACCATAAAAACTAAATTTTCTGGTCAATAGGACAAAAGGAATATGCCTAATAGGTTCAAACGGTTGACTCTGTAAGGCTGACAGCACCAAATTTAGGTCCCAGGGACATAAAGGTGGTTTAAGCGGCGGCCTCAGGTGTGTTACTCCCTTGACAAAGGTTCGCATCAAAGAATGGGATGCAATTGGTCTTTGGAAAAAAAACGATAAGGCCGAAATCTGTCCCTTAATTGTCCCTAAAGCGAGCTGCAAGTCTACTCCTGCTTGAAGAAAGGCGAGAACTCTTCCAATTGTATACCTACGAGGGTTCCATTTTTTTTTCCTCACACCAAGAAATGTATGACTTCCAGACTCTATAATAGATAGCTCTAGAAACTGACTTTGTAGCGTTTATCAAAGTAGACAAAACTGAACCCATAATACCACGGTCTTTCAATAGTCTGGTCTCAATAGCCAGGCCATCAAATTCAGCAACCGTAAAGAAGGATGGAATATGGGCCATTGAGACAACAGGTCTGGATGGCAAGGAAGGACCAATGGGTCCCCTACTGCCAACTTCACAATCTCCGAGTACCAGGATCTCCGGGGCCACTGAGATCACCGGTTTTTGTTCCTCCTGTATTCTGCGTAGTAAGTGCGGCAGAATTTGGATCGGAGGGAAGGCATATATCAGAGAATACTGATCCCAAGGAACTACTAATGCGTCTATCCCGACAGCCAGCGGATCCTTGGTCCTGGATACAAACCTGTCCAGCTTGGCATTGAACCTGGATGCCAGCAGATCCACATCTGGGGTCCCCCAGTATTGGCAGATCTGTAGAAAAACCTTGGGATGCAGGGGCCATTCCCCTGGTAACAATTTCTGGCGACTTAGGAAATCCGCCTGCCAATTGTCCACCTCCCGGAATAAACACTGCCGACAGAAACGGCACGTTTTTCTGCCCAAGTCAATATATGATCTACTTCTCTTTGGGCTGCCCGACTCCTGGTACCTCCCTCGTGGTTGATATATGCCACCACCGTGGAGTTGTCGGACTGGACTCGGACAGGAAGACCCCGCAATCTGGATGTCCAGAATCGTAATAGATTGATGGGCAGGGTACTTTCTGTCTGTGACCATATTCCCTGAACAGACGCTTCCTCTAGGACTGCTCCCCAACCGAAAAGACTGGCGTCCGTGGTTACGACCTTCCAGGCTACTGGTGGGAAAGATTTCCCTCTTTTTCTTAACCACCAAGAGAGGTTCCATAGAACCTGTGGAGATAGAACCATAGGCTGATCCAGGGTTCGAGCTGACTTGTCCCAGGCCCTTAGAATACTGTTCTGGAACACTGTGGAGTGGAACTGTGCATATGGCACTGCGCTGAAGGAGGACACCATCTTGCCCAGTAACCTCATGCACAGCCGAATAGAAGGTGTTCGTTCTTTTTTCACCTTCTGTACAAGTTCCACTATGGAGGAAACCTTTAAGGGAGGAAGAAACACCTTTTCTTGGGCGGTGTCCAAGACCAGACCCAGATACACCAAGGCTTGGGTCGAACAAA
>JBBGZY010000986.1:0-37500 GCA_037952925.1 Lithobates clamitans | reverse complement strand
GAGTCTAGTGATTTCCTGTGGCCGCAGATGTGCTTAAAGTCATTCAAAGCATGGGCCTGTACACTTCCTACTAATTGATTGTTGTAACCTTCAGAAATTTTTGTTGTAATCTTTCTCTGTGCTACAGTCGTTGCTGTTCTCTGATTTTGATCATTGTGTTTTCTACAAAATAAAAAGGTTTTGTTGAAGTGCCTTGGTCATTTTGAAAAACACTGTTCTATTAGCATGGTATAGCCACAACAAAAATTCCATCAAATGTTGAGCAATAAAGATTATATTTCTGTAAAAATATCAAGTGTTCATAAAATTGTTCACTAATTTTGATCTCCAGAGTAAGTTGGAACAGGTACATTTTTTAGGTGTAACTCGAGTCAAAAAAAAAGTACTATTTTTTTGGATATCATAGGGAAGGGTTAAAACTCTTGTAACATTCGTTTTGCTGTCTGTGCCTCTGTTCAGAAGATTTCACCTCACTATCTGTCCCTGTGACAATTGGATTTTGAACATTTTGGGTTATTGTGGAAACAAGGATTGGTGATAAAACTTCAGTGGAGACACCTTTTTCCCCCAGGAGAACTCTTTCAGAAGTGAATATCCCTTCCTTTTGGTAGATTTCCTCTCATTCCTGTCGTCTCCCTCCGTTTGTAAGTATGAGTCGTATGTAAGCCGGATGTTTGTAACTCGGGGACTGACTGTAGTTGCTGGCTGCAAATCACTTTGAGTAACACCAGAGACATGAGTGGGCAGTGGGTCAGGCTTTGAACTTGACAACCTAGCATGTGTTGATGGCCATAGTAACTAGACATTTCCTCTGCACTCCTTGTCAACAGTTGCTCATCTCTGCACTCCCGTACCTTTCTTTAATCACTGCACTCTCCAAAACACCTGTTCTACTACTGTAGACCCCTCAGATCTGTTCCACCACTGCACCCTTTGCATACCTTTACCACCCCTCGCACACCCGTTTCACCATTGCTGGATCATCCGTACACCTGTTCTACTACCACATCTGCACACCTTTTGTACTACTACTGTACCCCCCTCATATTGCAAATAAATGACAGGCGGGTAGTTGCAGCCTCAGGACACTAGCAACACTGCTGAAAGAAAAAGTGTTCTTGGTGCCTTTTTTCTGCTGCTCCTGCACTATGTGCCAGGGGTTGCTGGCCCTTAGCATAGGATGTTTCAGGAACTTTGTTGAAGTTTTTCAGTGTGCATTTCCTAGGCCCAAGGTCCAGAAGTGGTTCATTACCAGCTTAGTCCTTAACTTTGCATTCTATTCCCGGTTTTCTTCCAACCAAAGGGTTGGCTACCCCCACACAGTACAGACAGGAGAAAGCAATAAAATTTGCTTAAACCCCCATCCTTTTCTCAGCATACATTTACCACTGCTCCACCGCCATTGCACCATTGAGAGCCAAACAAAATACCTAGCAGTAGGTATGGAGGAGCATGTGACTTACTCCACAAGACAGTGTTGGGCCAATTTTCACTGCCACGAAAAGGAGTCAACAGCGCTGTATAATTAAGACCGATTGGCTGCTTACACAGGACTTTTCTTTACTACCCATTGGTTGAATGGAGCAGTGGAGGATTGAAAGAAAGGAAAAAAAAAAAAAAAAAGAAGGATGTATGGGTCTATGGAGGTCTACGTTAAAAAGGGAACCTGTTGCTTTTTGCTGATTTAGGTTTATCCAGTCCTGCCTCCAGCCCCGATTGAACATTAATACAGGTTTCATAAAAATGCAGTACCTTTGAAGAATCAGTGTTTGTAATCAAAGCAAGAAAAATGTTTAATAATAACGTTTACTTCAGCGTTTACATGTTAACAATAGGGTTTTTTACATCCATACCACAAAAAGTAAACCTTCAGAATCATTCATACAGTTTATAAAATAACTTAAATTTATTCTTAATTTCAAAATATTAATCTCACACAGCAACATATGGCAGGGAAAAAAAACAAAAAAACACAACAATTTATCATAATAACAACATGTATATCGTATGGGCACCTCTACACTTACTGAGAAATAGACTTGATTCTCAAAACACATGTACCTCTTAGATTATTTTTAAACTGAAGCAAAAGCAAATAGTGTGGAGAATCTGTAATGACATCTGTTTGCATACAGTGCTTTCTCTAATACAAAATTAGGTGTGTAATGAGTAAAGGCCACAATACACGGCTTAAATTTTCTCTCGTTTAGTCCCGCCCCTTCCCCCCAAGAGAATCTCCTGCTTTTGGAGGAATATCCACTGCCGGCTATTCTGCCATTTATGTATTGTTCAGCAGCTGCCTGAATTCAATGGCACTGCCAAAAAGTGACTGCATGGAGATGCAGCCATTGTTCCACCTGTAATTTTCCACCCAGCCCATGTGTAATGTTATGGCTATATTTGCAGACATGCTCTGAAGTTCAGTAAATTAAAACCAAAACTTCGGCCAAACAGCTAAATACACAGATGAAATGCAAGTTTGTAAACTGTTACTTGCAAAGAGGCTGTCTATTCTGTTCATCTGGTCTTGTTCATGCATCACCAGTGAGTAAATCACAAAACTAGCAGTGCAGATTTGTCAATCTTTTGGTTAGTAAAATAGTTCATATATACTGTATATACTTTTTTTTCATTCTCTTTATTAGTGAACAGTGCAATCATTTTAGGTTTATTTTAATACAATTAAGTATTGGCTATGCATTATTAGTTGGGGGATCTTCTAAACTGCCTGCCAGCACTATACAGTAGCCTCTCCGAGACCCTGGGCTTCCACTGACGTGAAACGCAGCTTCACAGAGCTGTTGCAAAAGAGAAGTACAATCTTACAGAAAGGCTGTAGTGAAAACAAACAATAGATCTGGGTGAAGGTCTTATTTGAACCACGGTTACATTTTTATTTTTTTTGCAACACTTTAATATCAGTGTCATAAATGGGAACAATTAATCTACTAGAACCAGACAAGCAAAAGCAGTCGAAAAAGTAAATCTGAGAAGTAATACCACATACTATAATCAAAAATGTTTAATTCAGTTCACCTTAATTTCAATCTGATCTTTTTACCTGACAACATAGTGACCTGCCTTTTCGAGTAAACACAGTTAGACTGCGTCTGCATAACCAGGTTGGAATCCCTAGCCTTCAGAATCACAAGCTCTGAATTACATCCAAGACACCAAAAGGCAGGTAAGGCAGTGTTCCTTGAATGTATTTATACACTAACTTTTAGGTCTGACTATTTTTAATACACATGTACTTTTTTTTTCCCCAAAATGTATACCTGCCAGTAACTGCAAAAAAATATATAAAAATTCTGCATTATACAGATAACGAAATAATTATAATTAAAACAAAAACAAAAAAAAAAAAAAAAGGAGTCCAAAATTGGTTTTCCCAGAGTACGGTGAGGTAGCACACACTGCTGCCTTTGTTCTAATTTTTATTGGCTGCTCTACATATGAAGCCAATGTGGACCATCGTCTCCAAATTTTCTGTAAAGTATGGCAAACTGGAAAGAGTCAAGGAGGTCGAGTTACTAAAGATAAATAGGATGCTCACTTTGCAAGAAAATTTTCCCTTTTTAACTTTATGAATGTGGTGAAAATTCACTAATACCCAATCATGTACAAGGAAAGAAAAGAAAAAAAAAAAAAAAAAAAAAAAACACAGTATTTTTGCTTGCACATGATTGTATGATGGAAGTCAGTAGAGCTTCACCTCATTCAAGCAAAGACATAGTTCCCTTAAAAAGTGAACAGCATATTTACATGTAGCAAATCAACCCCAATATGTCAAGTGAAAGTAAGAAATGATAGAAATGCCTTATATAGATATTGTTAAAAAAAAAAAAAAATACCTCTACTGTATCTGTCTCTTCTTCTAAATCTACTTTTCATGACAATTTGCCATTAGAGAATGATCTATTTGAGGCACATGAAAGCGTTAGGCCTCTTGCACTCGATACTCCTGTTTGAGCATCTATTTTTTTCAGCCTGTCTTTTGTATGCATTTGTGCGTATTTTTGCGCATATGCATTCGTGCAATTCCACGCATTTTTGTGCGCATACTTAGTCTCGCTTTGAAAATATTGTAATGGACGTATGCACACAAATGCACGCTACTGTGCGCATACGTGCACATCTGGCATAAATTACTGACCAAAAATGCTGATTTCTCTATTTTATTTTTACTGGAGAATACACGGTGCTTGTTTATACGCCTGTGCGCATAGGCACATTACAATTATTGGGCTATATTGTAGCTCAGTAAAATAAATAAATAAATAATAAGCTGTACTGAGCTTCTGAGCTTTTTCAAGCCGCAGTGTGCAAGAGGCCTTAAAGTGGTAGTAAACCGCAACTTAAAAAAAAAAAAAAAAAAAAAAAAAAAAGGGAAACCCTTGCAGGACAATGGCATATTGTGCTAGTATGCATCGCATACTTGCACATTATGTAATACTTACCTTAGAACAAAGCCCTCCATCGGCATGCTGTCACTGCTGATAGGGCTTCCATCTTCACCCAGTTTTCCTCTCGGGTTCCAGTGCTGTGGCCATCTGATTGGCCTAGCCGCGATTACGTCACTGCCGCATGAGCGTGGGAGTCACGGCCGCGGCATGGAGCTATGAAAGACATTACTATAACTTTAAATGAACGCTCGCCTAGACGTAATTATATGAATAATGGCTGGAGAACCTCCTTTCTCATTTGCTATAGCAGCAAAGTATTGATACAAACAAGTAGCAGTGGTTGTTTAATTTTGAGAAAAGCTTAGACACTTTCCTATGATACTCTTCCAGTGTTTATTACCTTGTGAAAAGGTATGGTCATAGATTCTAAAAAGGATAGGACAAAGAGGGGGAACAAAAAAAAAAAAAAAAAAGTGTCTAAGACAAATTTTGTCTCGACTGGAATGCAACTATCAGCATTTAAATTTTCATTTTCTAAGCTGTGTAGAAAAAAACTAATAGAAGCTGACTGATTGTTATGGGCAACAGTACCAGGCGAAAGAACTTCTCTCAGACGCTTTTTGTTTTCCCCTCAAATTGTTATAAACTGCAAATAATTCAGCAAAAAAAGTATACTGACACACATCAGTCTCAAAACATTTAAGCCATTACAGGCAATAACATTCTTATACATAGGCCAAGATGTTCAAGGAAACCTGGAGGAGGACACGAGGAGGCTGTCATTGCTCACCTCCTTTTGAAGCTGCTAGTTGCTTGGGAATCTCCATGAGAATAGGGAAAGTCAGATTGATCTCGGAACTCCTGCTTGGAATATTTGTTCCAAGTCAATTACTTAGAAAGTACTGAAGCCCTTAGATCAGCATTGCAGCTAGGGAAACCCATGTTTTTACATGGGAAGTCAGCAATGGCATTCTTCATGCTTCCTTGGTACAAGATCCAACCTGAAGGTCTCCAGTAATTCCTCTTTTCACTTTCTATGGTATCTCTGGTAGTGTGTCTGAGCATTTCTTTTGAACTTAATCAGAAATGAGAATTAGTTCTCACATCTGACGGTTCGTTACTAACTTCTAATATTTCAAAAGTAGAAAGTAGAGAGGACTTTCTGGGGACCTTAACTGTGGGACACTAGAGTTCTACATAGATCCTACACTTAGGATTTTAATAACACAAGGCTTCGCAATATATGTGAATACAGAGTATCAATTTAGACATAATGAATCCCCATCAATTTAAAATAATGAAACCCATGGGAAATAAAGCATTAAAAGGGAGGGTGTTGAAGTTTGTTCCAGCCCATGTGCAGACTTCTCCAGTGGCAAAGACTTAGGCCGTTATATCCCTTAATGATGCTCTCTTATACTGGTGATAACCACTTGTCCAACCATGTACAACCTACAAAAGAAGAAACGGTTAGAGAAAAGAACACCAACACACTGTAAAGACTTGTGATTGACTGCAATAGGTACTGATGCATTACTGCCTTTAGCATGGATATGGCACAAGTTGTAGGGACAATGATCAACTATAAGCAGCACAATAGCCTAGCCGTGAAACTCTGTAGTGACTGACTTAAAGGCTGAGCCTTAAAACGATTTACTATTTCAAGTAAGAATTGAAATATTCTCTTCTTGAAAGGCTAAAATTGCAAAATTGTACATATCAGCTTCATATAAAATTTTCAAACTAGCAGCAACATATCTGACATCCTCTGTTTTTGGGTGGAGGAATATCAGAAAGTCAAGTCTGAATTTTAGCCAGCAGCTGGCTATCATATGATCAAAGTCCCTGACTCACTTTTGTTAATTCTGTCATTTTTTCTTCTGAACATTACTAGTTTGATAAGTAAAAAAAGAACTTTATTCAGTTCCTTCTTAATTTTGTTATGAAACTGCGCTGGGTGGAAAATTTCATATGAAGAGCCTTGTTTTCTGTCTACTTTGGAAGAAATGCTAAAAAAGAAAAAAAAGAGGTTATAAAAGGGAACAATATAATTTCATTACATAAGCAATAACCCTTTCTTTATACTTTCTCCTCACTCAAGTTAAGTAATAATGCAAAACCATTTAACTACTTACTCTATATTTAGTTGATTAAGCTGTTTTAATGTTTCTGTACACTTTGTTATTCTTCAGTATATCTGTAATACAGTAAAGTGGCACTAAGGCCTCATGCACACGAGACGCTGTTAAACGTGTGTTCAGAGGCAGCTGGACACTTTTCAACTGCCCCTGAACTCATTCAATGTTATCCTATGTGTCCATGTACACAGTCTCGTTCTTTGGCGTTTTTAGGCAGTTGCGTTTAACTTCGTTTTTCCAGAAGCAAAAAAATGGGTTCAGACGCAAAAGTTTTCCACGTTTCAGATGCCAAACGGTACCGTGTTTAGCCGCGTTTGCATTTATAACTGTTTTTAAAGGAACCCTATTTTTTGGACCAGAAAACACAGAAATATGATGGTAAACTGCAGCAGAGAATGACATTTTGCGACCCGAATTTGGGATCCTGGGGCTACTTAGTGCTAGGAACACCAAATTTGGTGTACAAATACAGTGGAATTAGCACTACAACATATCCAAATTTGAGGTTCCTAGCACCAGGTGGCCCCAAGATATGGGGCCCCAAATTCAGGTCACAAAATGTCATTCTCTGCTGCAGAAAAGTGCTTGACATTTTGCGATCCGACTTTGGGGCCCCATATCTCGGGGCCACTTGGTGCTAGGAACCCCAAATTTGGTTTGCTAACAGTGGAACTAACACTACAACATATCCAAATTTGGGATTCCTAGCACTAAGTGGCCCTGAGATACGGGGCCCCAAATTTGGGTCGCAAAAATGTCAAGCATTTTTCTGCAGCAGAGAATTACATTTTGTGACCCGACTTTGGCGCCCTGTATCTCGGGGCCACTTAGTGCTAGGACCCCCAAATTTGGATATGGTGTAGTTCCACTGTGTTAGCACACTAAATTTGGGGTTCCTAGCACCAAGTGGCCCCGAGATACGGGGCCCCAAAGTTGGGTCGCAAAATGTCATTCTCTGCTCTGCAGACGATTCTAGACGCAAACGCGGTAAAACGCGGCAAAACGGGCGTTTCTAAATGCCGGTTTCAGCTTTTAAAACGTGTTCAGCAGAGTTTGCACTGGCGTCTCGTGTGCACGAAGCCCAAGATGTAAATGCAGGTACCCATAGGTTCCTGCCCAGATCTTCATTTCATACAGCCCCAAAAACCAGGTTACTCTAATATATGAACTCTGGTTTTATCTAGGATATTGCTGTTTGGACTAGCTTCCTTCCCCACTTCAATTTTGACCCCTCAATGTGCTGGACAGTCTGACGAGATGCAAGAGGGGGTACAGACTTCGTAGAAGCATTTGCATAATACTGCATCTCAGATTTTCACATGGTAAAGGGAAACTATGCCTGGACTAGTCAAAGTACTTGAATGTTTACTTGACAGACTTCACAAGAAGTCTATACAAACCTTTCTCACTATCCCACGCCACTCAGCTCTTCTTCTCCAGCCCCTAGAAAATTCCTTATACAAACTTAGACAAAGTTGAAACTTATTCAGGGCTATGAACAATTAGGCTTGGGAGTTGGTCATTTAGACACTGAACACTGCATAGGAGTGCCAAGTTTTTATCCCTTAGCTGGAAGTACTGAGTAGCTCTGGGGGTAGATCAGGGCAGGGGCGGGTTATAGTGGGTACAAACTCCTTCCTATGTCTTCTATCAAGCAAACCTGTTACTCTGACTATTCCATTTATACATATTTACTTTGGGTTTTTATGAAAATCTGCAATAGGACTAGAATTAAAAAGCCCTCCCACTATGTGGAAAGAGTGCACAATAACATACAGTAAATAACTATAAAGGGCTCGTTCACACAACGTGTTGTGACCTGCATTTTTTCACACTTAATAAAATATAGGTCACAAACTAATGCACAATTGTTCTCTGTGCCCGGTTCACATTACAATGCTAGTGTGATGTATGGGGCAGAGCAGTGTGGAACAATTCAGCATGTCTGTATTTTCCTGCATGACACTGAATGCCACCGCATGTCACTGCATAGCAGAGCACCCCACCACGCTGCTGTACAGAGACTATGTGTGACACTTCAAATAAAGCTGAAAAAGAAAAAACAAGCAGTGTAATGTGCTGGAGCAGGTACTAACACTAGCTGCATGGTAAAATACTGGGTTTTATCATCCGGGTCAATTCACTAAGGTGTGCAACTAAACACAATATATATTAAATTGACATAAAAACTTCACAAGTATAAAAATCGTTTTGCTATGGAGTGGTTTTCTCCCCCCACATGAATTAGTTGTTTTAAGACTGAAAGTCTTGATTTCTGAAAAATCAATGTTCTACAACCCCAATTCCAAAAAAGTTGGGATGCAGTGTAAAATCTACATAAAAAAACATAAAATGCAATTATTGGAAAGTCTAATGAACTCAAATTTTAATTCCCCCAAAAAATAATAAAATAAATAAATAAAAAAAAAAAAAAAGAAAAAAAAAAAAAAACACGTCAAATGTTTAAATTGAGAAATTGTACCATTTTAAGAAAAATATAAGGCAATTTTGAAACGGATGGCAGCAACATATCTCAAAAAAGTTGACAGTTCCACGTTTCCCATGGTGTAGCATTCCCTCTTCTTAACAATACTCTGTAAAAGGTCTGGGAACTGAGAAGACCAGTTGCTGGAGTTTTGAGAGAGGAAGGTTTCATTCTTGCCTGATATAGGTTTCTAACTGCTCAACAGTCTTGGGTTGTCTTCATTTCAAGAGCTAAATATTTTCAGTTGGTGAAAGGTCTGGACAGCAGGCAGGCCAGTTAAGCAGACAGACTCTTACTACAAAGCCATGCTGTTGTCATAGATGTAGTATGCAGTTTAGCTTTGTCCTGCTAAAATATGCAAGTCCTTTTCTGAAAAGGAGGTTGTCTGGATGAGAGCATATGCTGCTCTAAAACCTGGACATATATCTTTCAACATTGAGGGTCCCTTTCCAGATTTGCAAGCTGCCCATTAAATATGCACTAATGCACCCACATACCATCAGAGATGCAGGCTTTGAACTGAGAGCTGATAAAAAGCTGGAAAGGGTCCCTTTCTTCTTTAGTCCGGAGGACGAGGTGCCTACGGGTGCCAAAAAGAACGTCAAATTTTGATTTGTCTAAAACACAGTTTTCCACTTTGCAACAGACCATTTTAAATGAGCTTTGGTCCAAGAAAGACAGTTTCTGGATCATGTTCAGATATGGCTTCTGCTTTGCATTATAGAGCTTTACCTTGCATTTTTGGATGGCACAGTGAAAGGTGTTCAGAAAGTGGTTTTTGGAAGTATTCCTGAGCCCATGCAGTGATGTCCATCATAGAATCATGCCCGTTTTTAATACAGTGACGTCTAAGGGCCCAAAGATCACAGGCATCCATATTACTGAGTTTTGGCCTTTTCCCTTGCACATAGAGGTTTCCCCAGATTTTCACAATCTTTTTCTATTATGTACTGTAGATACATTTAAAGTCTTTGCAAATTTACATTAAGGAACATTATTCTGAAATTGTTTGACAATTTTTTCACGTAGCTTTCCAGATTGGTGAACCTCTGCCCATCTTTGCTTCTGAGACACTGACTCTCAAGATGTTCTTTTTATACCCAAACATCTTACTAAGCTATTGGCAGTTAACCAAATTAGTTGCAAAATGTTCTTCCAGCTCTTTGTTAGTACCACTTATTTTGCCATTGCCAACTTTTTGTTGCCCTGTCCCAACTATTTTGAGACATGTTGCTGACAATTTCAAAATTTACCTTTTTGTTTTCCTTAAAATGGTACATTTTCTCAGTTTAAAAATGTGATGGGTTTTAAAATTTCTATTGAGAATAAAGTATGGGTTTATGAGATTTGCAAAATCATTGCATTGTTTTTATGTAGATTTTACACAGCGTCCCAACTTTTTTGGAATTGAGGTAGTATCTCAGTGTGTTATCTTCATTCCACCACAAAGGCATGCTTTCATCAATAGACACCTCAATGATATTTTATTCTTTGTAAATGGACTTTGATACAGAAGGGAAAAAAAACAAACAAAAAAAAAAAAAACACCACACACTCCAACTGTATCCAGGATGCTCTATGCAATAAAACAATAAAGCATTAAATAGGATTTACATTTGGGATAATAAAAAAGCAGAGAAAAAAAAACACAACTGAAAAAATAAATGTACAACATGTGCAACGATTAAATTGACCTTATAGTCCCATGATTATCTTGAGAAAATAATGCAGCAACATTTTTTTTCACCACACTACTACAAAGCAAGCACAGGCAAGCTGTAAGCAAACAGTACCTTGCAAAAGTATTTACCCCTCTTGCCTTTTTACCTATTTGTTACATTACAGCCTTTAGTTTAATGTTTTTTTTTTTTATCTGAATTATATGTGATGGATCAGAACACAAGAGTCTAAGTTGGTGAAGTAAAATTAGAAAAATATATACATAAAACTATATTTCAGAAATTAACAAAATAAAAAACAAAAAAAAAAACGATAATTCATACGTGTGCGTATGTATTCACCCCCTTTGTTACGAAGCCAATAAAAGGCTCTGGTGCAACCAATACCTTCAGAAGTCACATAATTAGTGAAATGATGTGCTCCTGTGTGCAATCTAAGTGTCACATGATCTGTCATTACATATACACACCTTTTTGAAAGGCCCAAAAGGCTGCAACACCTAAGCAAGATGCACCACTAACCAAACACTGTCATGAAGACCAAGGAACTCTCCAAACAAGTAAGGGACAATGTTGTTGACAGGTACAAGTCAGGGTTAGGTTATAAAAAAAAAAAAAATATCCAAATCTTTGATGATCCCTAGGAGCCCCATCAAATCTATCATAACCAAATGGAAAGAACATGGCACAACAGCAAACCTGCCAAGAGACAGCCGCACACCAAAACTCATGGACTGGGCAAGGAGGGCATTAATCAGAGAGGCAGCACAGAGACCTAAGGTAACCCTGGAGGAGCTGCAGAGTTCCACAGCATAGACGGGAGTATCTGTACATAGGACAACAATAAGCCGTACGCGCCATAGAGTTGGACTTTATGGCAGAGTGGCCAGAAGAAAGCCATTACTTTCAGCGAAAAACAAAATGGCACGTTTTGAGTTTGCGGAAAGGCATGTGGGAGACTCCCAAAATGTATGGAGGAAGGTGCTCTGGTCTGATGAGACTAAAACTGAACTTTTTGGCCATCAAAGAAAACGCTATGTCTGGCACAAACCCAACACATCACCCAAAGAACATCATCCCCACAGTGAAACATGGTGGTGGCAGCATCATGCCGTGGGCATGTTTTTCAGCAGTTGGGACTGGAAAACTGGTCAAAGTTGAGGGAAAGATGGATGGTGCTAAATATAGGGATATTCTTGAGCAAAACCTGTACCACTCTGTGTGATTTGAGGCTAGGACGGAGGTTCACCTTCATGCGGGACAATGACCCCAAACACACTGCTAAAGCAACTCTTGAGTGGTTTAAGGGGAATCATGTAAATGTGTTGGAATGGCCTAGTCAAAATAGCCCAGACCCCAATCCAAATCGTAAATCTGTGGTTAAAGATTGCTGTTCACAAGTGCAAACCATCCAGCTTGAAGGAGCTGGAGCAGTTTTGCAAGGAGGAATGGGCAAAAAATCCCAGTTGTAAGATGTGGCAAGCTCACAGACACTTATCCAAAGCGACTTGGAGCTGTGATAGCCGCAAAAGGTGGCTCTAGAAAGTATTGACTTTAGAGGGGTGAATCGTTATGCACACTGACTTTTTGTGTTATCTTGTCCTATTTGTTGTTTGCTTCACATTAAAAATAAAAAATAAAAACCATCTTCAAAGTTGTGGGCATGTTCTGTAAATTAAATGATGCAAATCCTCAAACAATCCATCTTAATTTCAGGTTGTGAGGCAACAAAACACGAAAAATGCCAAGGGGGTGAATACTTTTGCAAGGCACTGTATATGTGAATTAATGTGATGCTTTGTTGACTTTTGGATTGGATTCTGAAGTTACACGTTTTTACACTGAAGGAGGTCAGCAAAACAAACCTGTCATGAATGATTTCAAGGGGCTGCTGACTGTCTTCTGGAAATGTATATCTGGCTTCAGTACTTGAAGTTGCTGACTCAAAACATGTATGCTGAGATCAGCAATTGCATGCTCTATAATTCGTCACTATAGATTTTGGTTCTACAGGCTATGTGCATTTTATTTTACATGTGAAGAAGAGAAAATTGGTCCTCCAGCAAAACGGTGCACTTTTTGAACATAAATTTGATTTTTGCCCCCTCAGCAGGAATATTAGGGTTACTGTACCCAGGTTGGCACTACTGTTCAATTTCGGCTTGACATATCTGCTCTAGGGAGAAACGCATACATGGTTGCAGATGAAACCACTTTGTTTTCACTTATTACAAGACAGAAAAATACAGTAATCCAGAGCAACTGATAAGTGTCAACTTCCATTTTGTTTAACTACTGGCTACATGATTTAGGGGAAGATTTTATCAGTTGACTTGGGTTACTTCACTTTGCACAACACTGCTTTTTCTTGTGACTTACTAAATAGGTTTGTCTCACAACCTAGCTCAGCAATGTTATCAGTCGTTTCCGAATATGTGCAGCTAAATATTAAGGGAAATTATCACTAATTTGTGAAAACTGTATATCACACTTGCCACTGTGAGATCACAAAGAATACTGAGAAAAAAGGAGCATGCAACAAGTGCAACAGGGGCTGCCCCCTTGGACTTTTAAAAGGCAGAAATAAAAGGTAATAGTAGTAATAGGAGTAAATAAAAAGGCAACCATGGACTGACCTCAGATTGACTATTTAGCTTTGGGTTTGATATATATGTCTAATGTATTAATTGGTTCATTGGTGTACTTTTTGTATAATTTTAATGTGATTGTTTATAACTACAAAATTTATCAGATACTGTGTACTCATTAAAAGTGGCACATGGTTGCCTTTTATTTACTGCCTAAGGGGGTGGAACTTGTTGCATGCTCCTTTTTTCTCTAATGTTTGAAGGAGGTTGGCAGTCCTATACATTTAATTCCCATAAATAACCTTCTTTACAAAGAATACTGTATTTATTTTGAGGCATGAAGTATAGACAGCATGTCATCTGAATCACAAAAGATATGTTTCCATACAAACAGCACTTCTTTTACAGAGTTTATAAGGCTTCCGTGTCTGCGTTTATTCCTTAATTCAGTAGCTAACACCTGACTTGTAATCTATATATGTCCTGTGTGCTGTAAAGCATTTGTGTATTTTGTATGTAGAAGAAGAGGAAAAAAAATGCATCACTGACCTTAGTCTCTTGGCCTAATAGTTCCTGCTCAGCTTCATGTATTTCTTCTGCTGGATCATAGCTGTATAGAGGAAGCAGATGATGTCTAAGCCGGTCCACTCTAAGATGGAGAAATATATGAGGATAGTGAATTAAAATACAACCTTAACTTTTGAGAAGAAGATATCCACTAGTAAAAGCTATAACAAGAATGTAGGATAAAGCCAAAATGCAGTAATTACCGGTACCTGAAAGTAATTGCTAAAATATGTATGGAGATGGATATTTTACATATAAATCTGAATTTTCATCTATATAAAAACAAACATAGTGTATAGGGAATACATGTGGCCAGTATACAGTAAATCATATCCTGTATGAGTTATCAATGTTGTCAAGTGATTTACACTACATGAGCAGCTAGTTTGGAATAGTCCCAGCCTAGTAGCCTTGATTACATGTCCTCTAGCTGCTAGTCAGAGTCCAAAATCTAGTAGTAGCTAGTCACATTCAGCTGGACTTGTTTTGTACTACTGAACATGTTTCGTAGCTTATCCAAGCCATGTCTTCAGCTCTAATGAGCATCAGGGAAATACCGTAGCAATTATAACCACATAGGTAACAGAGACACCTTAACTAATCACCATGGAAAGGCAGAGGTTATTGTCTAAGACACTCACTGGAATTTGCTTGGATGAGTTACAGGGCATCAGTAGCCTCCCTGGCGGTTTTCCCGAGTGTGGCTCGGGGTTAAAAATCAGGACCATTAGCGGTAACCCCGAGCCACACTCGGGATTACATTGCAGGATCCTGGGGCAGCATTACTTACCTTGTCCCCGGGATCCTGCGATGTCCCCCGCAGTGTCCGCGGGCTGTGTCCTCTGCCCGAAGCCTCTCCGTGCCAGGCTCCGTTCCCTGCGAGCGTCGCGACGCACGGGGGCGGAGCCTGGCGGCAAATTCAAAAAAATGTCAAAATCATAACACATACAGTACTGTAATCTTACAGATTACAGTACTGTATGAAATGATTTCACATCCCTTTTGTCCCCAGTGCTTTGGCCCATGCCCTGCATGCAGTTTTATGTGATATATACTGTTCTTTCTGCCTGGAAACTGGAGATTGTCCATAGCAACCAAAAAGTGTCCCTTTACGTCAAAAATGGCTTTAGACCAGCTAGAAAACAGCGATAGTAAATTAGAACACTTGCAGAATTGAGCGATAGTGAATCGTGGGGAAATTTATTTTATTACTATTTATTTTTATTTTTTTTAATTATTTATTTTTATTTATTATATTATAATTTATGTTTTTGTGTTTCAAACTTTATCATACCCGAGATATCTACTAGACTCTTGTTTGGACAGATTTAAGTTTGTTATTGTTAAGAATTACAGACCTACAATATAAAACGCCAAATTTCCATGAAAAATAATTGTACCGCTTTCAGCACCTAAAATCAGAAAGAATCATACCGCCAGGGAGGTTAAGATTACAGAACAAATCTAGTTGAAATTGACTAACTACTACTAGAGCGATACTGGGGGAATTCAATAAAGAAGTTGGGTCACTTTTCTGGCATTAACACATTGCATCAAGTTCATGAAGCATCTGCGACACTTTTGGTGCAGAGAGCGACTCGTGCATCAAATTCAGGTAGTTCTAACCACTTGTACCACTTTAACATGCACCAAATGCAAAATAAAATTTTGACAGTTTGTTTCTTAAGCCCCATACACACACGATTAGATTTTCTGCAGATTTGTGTCTTCAGATTTACCAAAACCATATAATATGAGTTAAGAGTTTCAATTTGTATAGAATCAGGCAGGCCCTTGCACTACATGGTTTTGGCAAATCTGAAGACAAAATTCTGCAGAAAATCTAATAGTGTGTATGGGGCTTTACTAAAGGGGAGCCAATCAAGATCAACTCTTTTGGCATGCAGAAAGTGATCCTGAGCAGACAGCCTTTGCAAAAGGGTCTCATGTGTATTCTAAAATAGGTGCAGCATGTGTCAAATTCAAGTACAAGTTCTACATAAAGTACCTGAATTTACTACATAAGTCACCACTTTTAGAAAGCATGCAAGACACTTTTGCAAAATAAATTCCAGGAATCGGATAAATGAGAACCTTCACAAACATTAGAGTCCACTGTTTATAATTACATAGACCCTGTTTGGCAAACTTTCAGTGCAATAAGAGGATCAGCAAAGCACAAAGGAAGAAGGCTCTCCATATGAGCAGTATGGCTGCTCCCTATTTATAACAATTCATAGTAACTATACACAAAAACAAGACTGTTAAAACATTTAAGTCCGGTTCACACATACTGCAGTACCTTGCGTTTTACTGCACTGGAAGAGCGCAAACAATTCTCTCACAGCCCACAGATACAAGGGAACTTTTTACACCCTCACATGGGTGGATCCAGAAGGACCCGATCCTCTAAAGTGCGGGGATCCTCTCAACCTCCTCCTGGGTTTTCTACTACCTTCCGCGGCTACTTTACATCGCCTCACATGCCGCCCAGCGGGACAGACAAGATGGCGCCGGCCGCCTCCAACACATGCACGCGGACCCCCCGCAGCCGGCATGGCAAACTCTGCACCAGAGCACACCCAAACACCCAAGGACAACAGCAGGCAACCATCCAGCACCGGTGGACGCAGTGAGTCTTCCCCATCACTCTGCCAACATGGCGGCAGTGTCATATGCGACCCAGCCAGCTAAACTAGGCCTGCTCCCTGCCTCGTGCACTCAGTGCAGAGATGCCTTCCCACGGCTGCTCCACACAGCATCAGACTCCGATCTCCAAGCTGGAGGACCCAGCTCTCTCTCTTGGTAACTTGAAGGATTTCCACCCCTGATGGGCCCCACACAATCCCAGGGACCTGTGGCGTCACATACTAGGCCTCAGGGGGACCTCATGCCGCGTTCGGCCTGCTCCTCGGCCCCTGCCTTCCCCAAAGCTCAGAGGAAGTCCTGCTCCAGAGACACCAGCTCCTCTGGGAAAGCCACAGTCCCTGCTCCCACTAACGCCCAGGCTATCAGCTCCCCAGCTCCATCTCACACAGGCCCTTTCGCCTTCCCAGGCCCTGGTGTGCTGTGAAACATGAGACACCCCAATGGACCCCAACATACAGGCCCAATATACCACCATGTGGCCTCTGCTCTCACCTGCACATACGAGAGGCAGTGGGCCCCCATGATCAGGTCCCACCCTCATGGCAAACCTATCTGCAGACTATACCGACCAAAGAGGAATTTAAACAACCCATGGAAGATGTTAAATCCACATGCCGTGCAGAGATTCAGACATTACATACAAACTTTAAACACCTAGCATATAGGGTGGATATGGCTGAGGAAGAGATCCAAGAGACCAAAACTAGCAGTTCACCACACTCAACTACAGGGGGCAGACCATCGATTACTATTAAGAGATATGCAGCTCCACGTCCAAGACTTCCTCCTGGAAATGGCGCTCTTCTGGCTCTGGTACCACATCTACTCCCCAGATGGCTCAGATAAGTGCTTTTATGTTTGCTTTTATCCAACACCCTGGCTAAGGTAATCTCACTGAATGTTTATGGCCTAAACTCTAACAGAAAAAGACACCTGGCACCTTAGAGAGTTCAGGCAGTTGGGGGCAGATATTATCCTGATTCAGGAAACCCATTTTAACAAGGGAGACTCCTTCGCATCCAGATTTAGGCCTCGGGCCTACCAGGCGTTTAACCCCCGCAAGCGTGCCGGTGTAGCTATACTATTTAAACAGGGGGGGGGGGGCACCATTCACATGCTCTAAGTCGTACAATGACCTGCGGGGGACACTTTATCATTCTGTGTGGCCACTAGCAGATGCAGCCAGTCACCCTTTGTGCCATTTATGCCCCGAATGTCTACCAAATCTGCTTTTTAACTAAGGTATTTGCGCATCTCTTACGCACACCAAACAAATTCCTAATTTTAGGGGGAGACTTCAATCTATCTCACTCTGCGGTTCTGGAACGCCATGTGGTGAACCCACAGGATTTGCCTGCCCTAGCCTCTAGGGACTCGAAACTCTTTCGTTAACTTACCAGACGATCTGCTCTTTTTGAGTCCTGGCGGGTTCTCCACCCTGGCAACCGGCAGTATACGTTTTATTCCCGCCCTTCATCGCACGCACACACGTACTGACTACTACTTTGTTAATAATACCACACTACGCATCACTAAGTCCACGCAGATACTCCCAATCACCTGGTCTGACCATGCCCCCATCTTACTTACCCTGGAATTAGGAGCCCTGAATCGCAAACCTTGCCAGTGGCAGCTGAATAACTTCCTGCTGCAGCACTTCCCATCAAAAATAGAACTAGAGTCCACACTAAAACTATATTTTCTTGAAAATAACACCCCCGAGGTATCTTTCTCCACCCTCTGGGAAGCCCAAAAGGCCGTTTTCCGGGGCTGCTGCATCACACTCACCTCCGCTATGAAAAAAAGACGCTAGGGCCACCAAGTTACAAACTGAAAAGGGAACTTATGGCCCTTGAAACTCGGCTACAGCTATCTCCATCCCTGCCCTTACAAAAAAAAAAAAAAATCACCCATCTCCGAATGACACTCAAAGTCCTAACACTAGGACAAGTGGAAAAAGCCCTGACTAGACTGAAACAATTATACTACGACAATGGTAATAAAGCCCACTTCCTATTAGCTAGAAAACTGTCTGACCGTAGTCACATGAATATCCCCCACCAAATTAAAAATAGATCGGGCTGTATACTATCCCACCCTCGAGACATTGCCCATTCCTTTGAGGAGTTCTACTCAGCGTTAAATAATAACCCCGGGATTCCTCATAACCCCCCCCCCGATCTCGCTGATCGCATAGATCAAAACCTACAACAGAGTGGAATCCCCCAACTGCAACCTTCGGACCTTCTTCCCCTCAATGCACCCATCACTGAGGAGGAACTTGAGTTGACCCTAAAAAAAAAAAAAAAAAAAAAAGGAAGGACACCCTACCTACACACAGATCCCCTGGCCCAGACAGCCTCCCTTACGAATACTACAAAAGCCTTTCTCCCCCTCGTTTTTTAACGCTCTCCTTCAGCAGACCCCCCATACCCTCAGATATGCAGAGATCCTTCCTCACTTTAATCCCGAAGCCAGATAAGGACCCCTCTCTTTGTGCTAGCTACAGGCCCATAGCGCTCCTGAATTCCAACCTGAAAATCTTTACTAAACTGCTCTTGACTCGCTTGAATGCGGTCCTTCCCTCCCTAATTTACAAGGATCAGGTGGGCTTTGTCACTCTGCGTCAGGTGGGTGACAATACAAGGAGGGTCATAGACCTAATCAAGATGGCGAACAGGGAGGTTCTGGGGTCCCTAATACTAAGCTTGGACACGGAAAAGGGTTTTGAACGGCTTGGTTGGCGCTTCCCGTTTGCCACGTTGCGCTATATGGGATTTCGGGGACCATTCCTATAAGCCATCTCACTCCTTTATACTAACCCTACATCCCAAGTGAAGACCCCCTTCGCTCTATCCTCCTCCTTCCTAGTCACTAATAGCACCCGTCAGGGGTGCCCTCTCTCACCCCTACTGTTTGCGCTATGTGTTGAACCCCTGGCAGCATCTATCTGCGGAAATCCAGACATTCGGGGCATACCGGTCAGGGGAAAGGAGTTTAAAGCTGTCACTGTTTGCGGATGACATAATTACTATGATCCAGCCCAGGATTTCCTTACCCAATCTGCATGCTGAGCTGGACACATAGGTCCCTCTCAGGGTATAAAATTAATGCGTCCAAACCGGAGGCCCTCCCGATCAATATCCCTGCTGGAGAAGTCCACCACCTGCAAATGAGTTTCCCCTATAACTGGAAGACCTCGGCCGTGAAATACCTAGGGGTTCACCTCACACCGGCGTTCGCCACCCTATACCAAGCAAATTCCCCCCTCTTTTTCGCTCTATACGGGAACTATTACAAAAATGGAAGTCCCACCACATATCCCTTCTGGGGCGTGTGAATGGTCAAGATGACCATTCTCCCTAAACTCCTATACAAACACTGCCCATCCTTGTCCCCTATGTGCACTTGAGAACACTCCAAGTGGATCTGCTGTGCTTTGTTTGGAACTATAAGAGACACAGGTTTCCCCGTTTAGTATTAATGGCGTCTAGATCCGATGGGGGACTAGCGTTCCCTAACCTGATAAAATATTGCAAAGCAACCCAATTGCGTGCTATAACCTCCTGGTTCCCCCAACGATCTTATAATAAGTGGACGGAGATTTAAAAATTATGGCTGGCACCCAAACAGCTTGCTCTGGAACGCGAATGCGGACCCGGGTAGGCTCCTGGGGTCCAGGTCTCAACGCAGATCGCTCTGGCATAAACTATCCCGCGACCGTGGGCTCTGCAAAATCACTCCTAACCTCCTTTATCTGTAACCCCACGCTGCCTGCTGGTCTCACTCATCAGATGTGTTCGCCTTGGGCGACACGGAACTTATTCCACTTTGGACACTTGGTGGACCATAGAACTCGTAAGCTACTAACATTTGCTGAACTTCAGAACAAACATTAGTTACCTGGCCAGTTGTTCTATGGATAGTTGCAAATACGCCACTATGCCCAAACCATTGCTCCAAATGTACAATTTTCAGCGCCTTCCCATTTCGATAATCTTGGAGGGATCATGGCGGGATGACGTGGCGGACAATCTGGACCCAGGCAGCTAAGAGCTCCTTTTGCACGCTTTACAAGGAAAATGCCTATAAAATCCTTTACTTTTGGTACTAGACTCCGGACGTGCTCCACGCCATCTATCCATCTAGCTCTGACTGATGCTGGCGGTGTTTAAAGAGATAGAGGTACTCTTTACAATATTTACTGGAGTTGCCCCCGATAGTGCCCTTCTGGCATTGAACGCAATACTTGTTGTCCCTCCTATTTGAGGTGCCGACTCCTTTGACGCCAAAATTTTTCCTGTTGGGTGTATCACCGCTACAAATTCCCAAACCACACAAGAAACTACTCAGACACATCCTTACTGCTGCACGCTGTCTGGTTGCCCTCAACTGGAAACAAAGCTCCCCACCTTCCCAAGATGCTCTGTACACCAGGATAAAAGAGGTGGAGCTAATGGAAAAAATGACTGCTAGATTACAGGATAGGCTGGAAATACATGACTGGGAGCTGTGGCATCTTCGGGAGGACCCCTCTTGAGCCGGTGGATGAGCCAATGTGCCATTTCCCTATCATTCCTTTATTTCCACCCCCCCCCCCCGCCCCCCAAGTACCCTCTTTCCCCTACCCTTCTTTTTCCACACTCTCTCAGCTTTTACCTCAGCTGTGACAATTTTCATGTTACCCAACAGTTCAGGGTATGATCTAGCTAGGCAATCCTGCCTATTGCTATTACATTGCTTGTAGATTGCTGCTGAGTTGACAAATAAAAACTGTTATTTGAAAAAAAAAAAAAAATGCTACATGTATGCATTTTAACGCAACGCAAATCAACGCAATGCAAAACTATTTACAAAAAAGCGGTTTATTATTTTGTCCTTTTGAAGGGCCCATAGTAATTTAACGCACATAAAAATGCATGCCAATGGAGGGGAATGCACATCCATTTTTCAGCATTTTCATGCACCCTATATGTGAACAGGCTCTAACATAATTTGATAGCGCTGTTTACTTTACAGTGAAAGTCCAACTTTTTTTTTTTTTTGCCTGACTAGATAATTAGGTAGGTCCTATTATATAGTTTTGGTAAAACTTGAGACAACTGTACAAAGAATATAAAGTCAGTCAGACAGTAATGTGTATGGTACGCTTGGGATTAACTCTATATTTGTCCCGGTGACCACTGGGACTAAAAGCGAATGAGAATCCAGAATTGAGAGGTCATCAGAAAAAAGGGAAAGATAAAATAAAATAAAAAAAAAAAAAAAAAAAAAAAAAAAAGGAAGGAAGGAAGGAAGGAAGGAAGGAGTAGAAATCTTAGGCTTGGTGTTTTTTTGGCCATAGCTCCTAAACTCAACTCCATAAAAGCTTACAGTAGATATAAAAAGTCTACACACCCCTGTTAAAACGTCGGGTTTCTGTGATGTAAAAAAAAAAAAAAAAAATACCTAACCCAACCCTAAGGAAGGAGACAAAAATAAATCATTTCAGAACTTTTGTGTGACCCATAAACTGTACAACTCAGTTGAACAACAACCTGAAATCTTTTAGGTGGAAATAAAAGTAAAAAAATAAAAATAATATGGTTGCAGAAGTGTGCACACCCTTAAATTAATACTTTGTTGAAGCACCTTTTGATTTTATTATTACAGCACTCAGTCTTTGAGTCTATCAGCATGGCACATCTTGACTTGGCAATATTTGCCCACTCTTTGCAAAAACACTCCAAACCTGTCAGATTGCGAGGGCATCTCCTGTGCACAGCACTCTTCAGATCACCCCCCAGATTTTCAAAGGGATTCAGGTCTGGGCTCTGGCTGGTCCATTCCAAAACTTTAATCTTCTTCTGGTGAAGCCATTCCTTTGTTGATTTGGATGTATGCTTTGGGTCGTGGTCATGCTAAAAGATGAAGTTCCTCTTCATGTTCAGCTTTCTAGCAGAAGCCTGGAGGTTTTGTGCCAATATTGACTGAATTTTGGAACTGTTCATAATTCCCTCTACCTTGACTAAGGCCCCTGTTCCAGCTGAAGAAAAAAAACAGCCCCAAAGCATGAGGCTGCCACCATCATACTTCACTGTGGGTATGGTGTTCTTTTGGTGATGTTCAGTGTTTTTTGCACCAAACATACCTTTTGGAATTATGGCCAAAAAGATCAACCTTGGTTTCATCAGACCAGAACACATTTTCCCGCATGCTTTTGGGAGACTTCAGATGTGTTTTTGCAAAATTTAGGCGGGCTTGGATGTTTTTCTTCATGTAAAAAGGCTTCCATCTTGCCACTCTACCCTATCTCCTAGATTGTAAGCTCTAACGAGATGGGCCCTCCGATTCCTCCTGTATTGAATTGTATTGTAACTGTACTGTCTGCCTTCATGTTGTAAAGTGCTGCGCAAACTGTTGTCACTATATAAATCCTGTATAATAATAATAATAATAATAATAATAATAATAATAGCCCAGACATATGAAGAATACGGGAGATTGTTGTCACATGTACCACACAGCGCGTACTTGCCAGATATTCCTGAAGCTCCTTTAATAATGTTGTAGGCCTCTTGGCAGCCTCCCTGACCAGTCTTCTTCTTATCAATTTTGGAGGGACGTCCAGTTCTTGGTAATGTCACTGTTGTGCCATATTTTCTCCACTTGCTGATGACTGTCTTCACTGTGTTCCATGGTACATATAATGCCCTGGAAATTCTTTTGTACCATTCTCCTGACTGATACCTTTTAACAAGATCCCTCTGATTTGGAAGCTCTCTGCGGACCATGGCTTTTGCTGTAGGATGCGACTAAGAAAATCTCAGGAAAAACCTACTAGAACAGCTGAACTTTATTTGGGGTTAATCAGAGGCATTTTAAATGATGGCAGGTGTGATTGCTTAATTGTGAACACAGCTACATCCCCAGTTAAAAGAGGGTGTTGTGCACAATAATGCAACACATTTTTCACTCCCCCAGTTTGTTTTTCGATTCAGTTTATAGGTCACATTAAAAAGGTGGAAAAAGTTCTGAAATGATTTATCTTTGTCTCATTTTTTTACATCACAGAAACCTGACATTTTAACAAGGGTGTGTAGACTTTTTATATCCATTGTATGTGTCAATGTGACATAGGCTTTGGCCAGAGTTTAGAAACTGCTGCAGTTAGGAGAGCTTCAACCTCCCTCTCCTAAACGGGGAAGAATCGCATTCAGAATAGTAACGTTTTGACCGCCGGCCATGGGAAAAAGCAAACTGCTTTGCGTCAGTCAAAAGTAGGCAGTGTGTACATGAAGCCTTATATTGTGGTTACCTGTTCCTGTAATAAATTGTCCAAGTGGGAATTTACCTAAGTTTTAAGAGATTTTCCTTTCACTTCCTGTTGTGTCTACAGGACAAAAAGTGAAGGGAAATATTTACCATGGTACAAAAATGGCAAGAAAATAAAAAAATAAAATGGACAAGGAGATAGTGGGGTTTTATTTTTTTAAAACCAGAGAGTTCAAAATCTGGTGCAACTCTTCATAGAGACCAATCAGCTTCCAGGTTTTATTGCCAAAGCTTATTGGAACAAGATGAAGATAGAACCTGGTGCAGCTGTGCATGTCAGCCAGATTCTGAGTGCACCCGAAATAGGCAAACCCCCAACCTACTTATACTCACCTTGCCTGCTCTAGCGCGCAAAACCTTGCTCTTCCGCAGCTGGTGCTGGGATTGGCTGTGTTGGCAATCTTGGTAAGTTAGGACATCACTCCCCCAATCATGTGTGCTCAGGCCTTACAATTGGCAGCTAGGCACAGATGCCATTAAAGGGAAGCCGGTCACATGCACCTCTATACCCAAAAGTGACAGGCATTTTTATCAACTGAGAAGGAGTAAGGAAATGCAAGAAAGGACAGGTAAGGTGGTCAAGGAGGTGGGGTCTTTCCAGGGATGCGGTCGCATTTGCCTGCATGCCCATGGCTAGTGTCTCTGACCATCCTTAAGGCTGGTACACACGGGCCGAATATCGCCCGGCGTTGGCCGATTCGACAGAAACCAGCCAACATTTGGTCAGTGTGTACAGCAGCCTGACTCGGTGTCCTGGTCTGCTAATATCTACACTTTAGGAAGAAGAAGATTCTTTACAAAAACTACAAAAATAAATAATACATCAAAACAACGAATGGTGTTCAATGAATGCTAACAAATAGCTGCTGCTCTGGGAGGTGGTTTCATGCAGGTGTCGCTATACTGTATTAAAAAAAAAAAAAAAAAAAAAAAAAAAAAAAGGGATGGACAAAAGACCAATAGAGGTGAAAATTATGCAATATGTCATATATTGTTCACCACAGATACCTTTTCCTCTTCTTTACATACATGATCTATAAACAAAAAAGCACAAAATGAAAATCTGTTACAATCAACATAGAAGCAATGCACAAAATACTAAACAGACTGACAACGTAAATAATTCCATAGCAATTAAGACAGCATGCAGGAGTTGTAGCAAATATGAAGCAATCATTCAGGACTTATGTTCTATATGGTAGAAGCACTCAGAAGTTTTTTAAACTTACCACTGCAACAACTACACCAAGCAAAGTGATTAGGAAGAAAGGCACCAGCACAATCCCTCCCATAGAGTCAGCATTAATATTACTTGGTCCGGAATCTGTGGAATTACTCATGGTGTCACTGAGGCGGGCATTGGTGTGATAACCAGAATGTGATGTTGACAAGAATCTGGTATAAAAAGAAACAAAAATGCTTTCTCTGTGAATTCTATGCATTTATATGATTCATATATGACTGGTTTTATTTGTTTCTGGTGCGTACGCGGTTCTATTCTCTGTTAGTAGATTTGCAGTTAAACACAGTTATTGCTTGCACAAACAGAAGACCGAAGAGCAATTTCAGTTTTCTTTTTTTTTTTACATATCACAGGTTGAGTAAATGTAGAAGTAAAGTTATAGAATGATAGACAGTGGATGGACCTTCTAGTTACAGCTGTATGCCCTCACCAGAAGAGACATTGTTCAGATATACATGCATCAATGCTCAGTAGAAGTGCAGGCATTCTATGGCATAGAACTGGGACAGTAGCTGTAATACATTGCAGGATGTCCACTTACCTAACAGCAAAGACAATACGGTTTTGTAAAACTACAGAAACAAGGAGAACACTATAAAAATATAGCACTGAGCATGATATGCTAAATATACTGTTAAAATTCATGCATACGAGTTGGTATACCTTACACGCGATTTGTAATTCCATCCTACCACTTGAGTGGTTTACACATTTCTGCCACAAACTGGCCTCACTTTTGCATATTACATAAACACTATGCAGCTTGTTCACCCGATAGTACCCTACTGGCTGGACAATGATGTTTTAGCAGCACACAGATTAGGTCATCCCAATGCTCCCGTCCTGTAAACTGCCTAAACAGGTTTTCACAGCTCTGAGAGCCACCCTGAAAACAACACAGCTCTGACACAGGTGTAGCTATTGCAAAGTACCCCATGCACACACGTGCAGGAGGTAGGAGGAGGTGGGCATTCTTCAGCTCTGTCATAACGTGCCAAAGGTCTCGCCTGTCAGAACAGCTTGAGGTTCAGCCATAACAGGACGGTTTAAAAAGGGGACTGGAAACATGAACACTAAACCAGGCAAATATAAATTATCCCTCCATCAGTACTTGGAAAGCATTTGGTCCCACTGTTTTGTGCTTGGCCCTATAACAAAAATGATTCTCAAAATGTCCCAAAATACCCCAAAAGTCCTACAGAATACGCACATTTGCACATTCCTAGATACTATGCAACTCCCAACTCTTTTCCCTAGTCACGCAGATCTAATGGATAAACCATTCACAACTGATGAGCCAAAAACTGAAAACCTTAAAAAAAAAAAAAAACACAACTATATAAATCCCCTGATGGCTTTCCTAATAAATATTATAAACAATTTTCAGACTTGTTAAGCCCTCAACTGGTCTGGTACTTTAACTACCTTCGGGAAGGGGGATCTCAACCTCACAATGAAAATAAGCCCTTTATCAGCGCAATACCTAAACTAAACAAGAATTCCATCGATGTTGGGAATTATAGACATCCCTTTAATTATTTGTGACCTTAAAATTCTTACTAAGGCTTTAGCCATTCGACTCGACAACTCATTTCTGGGGTGTTCTATACAGCGCCTTTAAAAAAGTAATCATACCCCTTGAAATTTTTCACATTTTGTCATGTTGCAACCAAAAACGTAAATGTCTTTTATTGGGATTTTATGTGATAGACTAACACAAAGTGGCACATAATTATGAAGTGGAAGGACAATAAATGGTTTTCAAGTTTTTTTTACAAATAAATATGTGAAAAGTGTGGCCTACATTTGTATTCAGCCCCCCCCCCCCCCTCCCTCCGAGTCAATACTTTGTAGAACCACCTTTCGCAAGTATTTTTGGATATGTCTCGATCAGCTTTGTACATCTAGGGAGTGACATTTTTGCCCATTCTGCTTTGCAAAATGGCTCAAGCTCTGTCAGATTGGATGGAGAACGTCTGAACAGCAATTTTCAAGTCTTGCCACAGATTCTCAATTGGCTTTAGGTCTGGGACTTCGACTGGGCCAGTCTAACACAAATATGCTTTGATCCAAACAATTACATTAAAGCTCTGGCTGTATGTTTAGGGTCGCTGTCCTGCTGGAAGGTGAACCACTGCCCCAGTCTCAAGTCTTTTGCAGACTCTAACATGTTTTCTTCTAAGGCCCCATACACACATTAGATTTTCTGCAGACTTATCTTTAGATTTACCAAAACCATATAATATGAGGTCAAACCTTAAGAGTTTCAATTTGTATGCAATCAGGTAGACCCTTGCACTACATGGTCTTGGTAAATCTGAAGACAAAAATCTGCAGAAAATCTAATAGTGTGTATAGGGTCTAAGATTGCACTGTATTTGTCTACATTTATCTTCCCTTCAATTTTGACCAATTTCCCTGTCACTGCTGAAGAAAAGCATCCCCCACAACATGATGCTACCACCATCATGTTTCACAGCGGGGGTTGTGTGTTCAGGGGGATGTGCAGTGTTAGTTTTCCGCCAAATATAGCGTTTTGCTTTTAGGCCAAAGTTACATTTTGGGCTCATCTGACCAGAGCACCAAACCGCAAACAGGACTTCCTATGGCTTTCTTCTTGCCACTCTTCCATAAAGGCCAGATTTGTGTAGTGCACTACTAAGATTTGTCCTGTGGACTGATTCTCCCACCTGAGCTGGGGATCTCTACAACTCCTCCAGAGTTACCTTGGGCCTCTTGGCTGCTTCTCTGATTAATTCTCTCCCTGCCTAGCCTGTCAGTTTAGGTGGACAGCTATGTCTTGGTAGGTTTGCAGTTGTGCCATACTCTTTCCCATTTTCGGATGATGGATTGAACAGTGCTCCACGAGAGGTTCAAAGCTTGGGATTTTTTTTTTTTTTAAACTTAACCCCGCTTTAAACTTCTCCACAACTTTATCTCTGACCTGTCTAGTGTGTTCCTTGGCCTTCATGATGCTGTTTGTTCACTAAGATTCTCTAACAAACTTCTGAGGGCTTCACAGAACAGCTGTATTTATACCATGATTAAAATACACACATGGTAGACCATTTACTAATTAGTTGACTTCTGAAGGCAATTGGTTCCACTAGATTTTAGTTAGGGGTATCAGAGTAAAGGGGGCTGAATACAAATGCAGTCACACTTTTCAGATATTTGTTAAAAAAAAAAAAAAAAATTAAAAAAACATTTATCATTTTCCTTTCACTTCCCAGTTATGTGCCACTTTGTGCTGGTCTATCAAATAAAATCCCAATAAAATACACTAACGTTTTTGGCTGTAACATGACAATGTGAAAAAAAAAAAAAAGTTCAAGGAGGTACGAATACTTTTTCAAGGCACTGTACATAGGAAGCAATCGGGATTTTTTTGGCATAGACCTACTTCTGATGAGGTCGGCATAACACTGGACATTATCATCTCGCTCTCCAAATGCATTGGGACTCTCCAACTCAGAGAGGCTATGCTACTCTTTTTCGATTTACATAAAGCTGTTGATAGCTTATTGTGGAACTCTTTTGGGTTCTGGAATTATTTTCTAAATACCTTGCGGGCATTATACCATGCTTCTTCAGCACAGGTGTACATCAGAGTACATAAATCCCCACTCAAATATTCAGAGGGGGGACAAGGCAAGGGGTGCCCATGGTCACTCTTATTGTTCGCCTTAGCTATAGAACAACTGGATATTGCTATTCGCACGAATCCTGACCAAAAAAAAAGAAAAAAAGAAGAAGGAGGAGGAGTCATCGTCTCTTGCGGTCACCAAGAACATAAACGTGCATTGTTTGCGAATGACGTACATTTCATCTCCACATACAATACTCCCTACTCTGCTTAAATTGCTCCAGGCCTTTTCTAAATCTTCAGGGGTTCACGAACTAGAAATACATAGCCAGGAACATCAACTTATACCTGCTCATAGCTTAAGTTTAACTTTGAATTTCAATGGGCCACCAAATCCATTCCATATCTATAGACTCCCTCTACTGGGAAAATTATCCAGCCCTCTTTAAGCAACTTGCTGCAGAATTGGTCCTCTATGCCCCTATTGTGATTTGGTAGGATCAATTCCATGAACTTCCTGAATGAAGGTTCCTATACCATTCTAGAATGCTACCCTTAGCAATACCTGGGAAGGACCTAAAAATCCATTTAAACCAAGATCTTTCACTTCCTGTGGAACAGACCATCTAAAATAAACAAATCTACCTTGTATAAGCCTAGGCGTCAGCACGCCTGAGAGTCTCTAATTTGTCGGCTTATCATGCAGCACAACTAGCACACTTGGCCCTATCATCTCTGGGAAACCTCTACCTCAGTGGGTAGATATTGAAAAACTTAGCTTGCCCTAGAACTCTGCTCAAAGTGTTGATATGGATACCTAGCAGGTTGCGGCCTTCAATTTTGATCCCTTCCCTTTCTTATACATTCGCTGATTGGGATAGATTTAGACTCACAAAAAGGGTTACACTCTCCTCATACCTTTATTTACCAACCCAGAATTTTTGCCAGGACTGCAACCAACTTTAAAAGCTTTTTAAACTGGAAACCATGTCCCAAAATCACTAGATTTTGGATAAGGATCTATACTCTAATACACTCAGTAACAGAGGTAAACGTCCTCAGAAAACCTGAAATTGCCCTTTCTTAAACCAACATTTAGGCTCCTAAACACTGCAAAAAAAAAAAAAACATTATTCTGGCAGCTAGAATTTGGAACCAGCTAATGGTCCCACTTGAATACATTACTCTAACTAGATAAAGGATTACTGATAAACTCTTGTGTACCCTCAATAATACCCAGTAGAAGTTTGAGAAGACCTGGAAGCCTTGGGTGCTGTACCTGGAAAGAGTCTAGTGCAGTGATGGCGAACCTTTTTGAGCCTGATTGTCCAAACTGCGACCTAACACGAACGTATTTATTTCAAAGTGCCAACACTGGTGATGATTGCCCACCCCAAGAGGGTTTGCAGTCAGTTCACTCACCCAGCTTCGGCATCGAGTGTCGGTGTGCCTGGCAGCAGCTTCTCCTTTTGTTGGTGCCTGCGCGTGCCCTCCTCACTCTCGATCGTGTCCTCTCACTCCTCTCTGGCTGGTTCAACTCCAGGGGCTGTTGTGGCTTGGGCTCTTTTCCGAACTACCTCTGCCTCCTCTCACTCTTGTCTCCACACTCCTCTCTCCCTTGCTCTCCCTTTTCACTCAGCCCTTTTTTTCCCGGGCTCCAGGCTGTCCGTCCTCTTATTTTTGCAGGGCATGCTGGGGCTGTAGTTTTCCTTTAATTAAAATGAAGCCACAGTCTTCCGGGATTACATGTCCCAAGGTGCACTTGTCCTGGCTCCTCATTGGTCCCCGGCTGCGGCCAACCAGGAGTCCTCTTGCCAGCTCCTTCCTGTATTGCAGTGCAGAGGCTTGTATTAAGTTGCTATGGGCAACCAGTCAGCTCTTTCCCCACATTTCAAGCAGCCTTACTGGGCTCCAGCCAGAACTCCGGGAAACTTCTGCCCTGGCCCGATAGTGAACACCTGGGACAATTGTTAATTTTCTGGTGCCCCGCCCACCCACCAAGCCAACGCAGAGCTGCAGATTGCCTGAAGCAGCGGATGCACAGATCGGCCCCGCACCCATGACTGACACCTGCACTGGTCAATTGCCTCCTTGTACGGGACCTACCGAGCCAACGCAGAACCGTGGATTGGCTGAAGCAGTGGACACAGGCATCGGCCCAGCTCCCATGACTGACACCTGCGCTGGCTAATTGCACAGGACCTGGGCATCTCAAGGAAGCCAATAGGCGAGATGCATAGAGGGTGGGAGGGGGCAGGACTGCAGGAGGCCATGCATGTGCTGCTAGTAAAGCCTGAGCTGAGTCATCAGACCGAGCACCAGCATATCTTTAAACGGGCAGTCGGTCACTTCTGTTATGAACAAGAGAAAAGATGGCGGCCCTGCTCACCTGCCCACAGAGGGCTCTGCGTGCCAGCTGTGGCACGCATGCCATAGGTTCGCCATCACTGATCTAGTGGGACCTGGGGATCTTGCTCACATCTTTTATACTTTCCTTCTATCTCTAACCTCATCGTCTGCCCCTTGCCCTGCCTCCTTCTTCCTTCTTTTGGACGACCAAAATAACATTTCTACCCAATGGTCATTTTTTGTTTAGACACTTGGTGCAAGTAAGACAGCAGGTGAGAATGTTGAATAAGACATGAATGGAAGGCAGCCAGTCTATAAAAAAGCTAGAAGAAGCTCTGGAACAATAAAAAAAGAAAGAAGGACGGCGCCCTCTAAGTGCAGCATGCATGTTAAAAATATTTATTACAATAGATAAAAACACTCACATTTGAGTTGCTAAAAACCAGCATGTAAAGTAGTTTCATCCACGTGCTCTCAGGGGATGTGGGTGTCACGGGCCAGTGGGGGGGTTCCTGGGATGTGAGTCCTGTGACCTGGGTCCTGGTAGCTGTTCCGGTGGTGCCGAGGGTCCTCGGAGCCTCTGGGCGGCCAGGATGTCGATCATGGATCCTCCGTGGAGCGCTGACCTGCGTCTTCACTCCCGGGAGCGGGGTTCAGAGCATGCGTGCTCCTTCATCAGGCTTGAGCATAGCCTGATGAAGGAGCACGCATGCTCCGCTCCCGGAAGTGAAGACGCAGGTCAGCACGGCGCTCCACGGAGGATCCATGACCAACATCTTTGCCGCCCGGAGGCTCTGAGGACCCTCGGCACCACCGGAACAGCTACCAGGACCCAGGTCACAGGACTCACATCCCAGGAACCCCCCCACTGGCCCGTGACACCCACATCCCCCGAGAGCACGCGGATGAAACTACTTTACATGCTGGTTTTTAGCAACTCAAATGTGAGTGTTTTTATCTATTGTAATAAATATTTTTAACATACATGCTGCACTTAGAGGGCGCCGTCCTTCTTTCTTTTTTATTGAATAAGACATGACCTCTTTAGAGCCTGTCCTTTCCTTTAGCATTCTAGCAACTGTTGAGATGTAACAGTATTTCTTATCTCTATCCTAACTAAATGCTTTGTCTTCTGTAGATTGGTTATCCCATGAAGGAAATCTGTACCGAAGTGCCTGTCTAGGTTTTCCCCCCATGGAGGCTCTTTTGGAAACAGGTGAACTCATGTACTGCAGCAATGCCTGGATACAAATTTAGAGTGTCACTAAACCCATATCATAAAAATCAATAAATGCTGCATTACATGCTGTTCATACTCAGTCCACTATGAGATTTGTTTTCTGTATCCTACTGTTCTCGATCTCCCCTTCTGTCCAAGACCTAAATTCAGCTAGGGATTTTGCAGAGCTGTATTGGCAAGAGAGTACAGTGGTGGGGCAGATGTGCAGGGGGTACAGTGGTGGGAGGGATGAGAAGGGGGTTCAGAAAAGCAGGGGGGTTCAGTGTTGGGGCAGATGAGAAGGGGGTTTAGTGGTGAGACAGAAGAACAGGAGGGGGTACAGTGGTGGGGCAGATGTGAAAGGAGGTGCATTGGTGGGACAGATGAGCAGAGGGGGTTACAGTGGTTGGACAGAAGAGCAGGGGGTACAGAGGTGGAGCAGATCTGCAGGAGGTACAGTGGTTGGGCAGATGAGCAGATAAGTTCAGTGTTAGGACAGATGAGAAGGTGGTTGAGCAGTGACACAGAAGAGCATGGGGGCACGGCGGTGGAGCAGATGTGCAGGGAGGTACAGTGGTGGAACAGAAGAGCAGGGTGGTACAGTGGTGGGCATAGGCGTGCGCACAGGGTGTGTCAGGTGTTTCTGGGCACACCCTAATCACCATGTGTGGCACGGATTCTCCCTGTTTAAACCCCTGATATTTCACCAAAGCCTCCTAATGTGGCTCCTAAACAGGGAGGGGCAGATGTGCAGGGTAGTGCTGTGGTGGGGCAGATGTGTAGGGGGTTACAGTGGTGGAACAAATGTTCAGGGGGTTACAGTGGTGAGGCAGATGAGAAAGGGAGAACATTGGTGGGGCAGATGAGCAGGAGGTTACAGTGGTAGGACAGAAGAGCAGGGTGGTACAGTGGTGGGCATAGGCGTGCGCATATTTTATATATATATATATATATATATATATATATATATATATATATATATATATATATATATATATATATATATATATATATATATATATATATATATATATATTTATATATATATATATTTTAGCAGAGACCCTAGAGTATAAAATGGCGGCCGTGGAAATATTTTTGTCACTGCGTTTGCGCAGTGGTCTTTCAAAACGCAATACGCCGAGAATCGTGATCTTTATTCCAAGCAAAAAAAAAAGGATTTTTATAACAGCTTACCTGCAAAATCCTTTTCTTGGAGTTCATCATGGGACACAGAGCCTAAGTTAATAACCTAATTGTATATTAGGCACCTTCAGGGGATGGACACTGGTATACCCAATCCAGGAAGTTCCCTCCCTATATAACCCCGGCTCCTTCCAGGAGCACATCAGTTTTTGTAGCAAAGCAATATACTTAAACCCCAAAAAGAGGGGAGGGACCTCTGTGTCCGATGATGTAGTCCAAGAAAAGGATTTTACAGGCTAGATGTTATAAAAATCCTATTTTCTTTATCGTAACATCATGGGACACAGAGCCTAAGTTAATAACTTAATGGGACATCCTATAGCAATGCTACTTGAGGGAAGGGAGACAAAACCCGCAGGGTACCCCCAGACTTGAGGACCCATACTGCTGCCTGCAGCACACTGCGCCCAAAGGCGATATCCTCATACCCCCTTACATCCACTTAATAAAACTTGGTGAATGTATGCACTGAAGACCAAGTAGCGGCCTTACAGATCTGAGCCATGGAGGCCTGGTGACGCACTGCCCAAGAAGCACTAACCGCCCTGGTAGAGTAAGTTTTGACTTGAAAAAGGGTAATCTTACCCCTTAAATTAGAAGTCTGAATTATAACTTGCCGAATCCACTTAGCGACAGTGGATTTCAACGCTGCCTGTCCTTTCTTAGGACCCTCTGGCAGAATAAATAAGACATCAGTCTTTCTAATCCGAGCAGTCTTTAAATAGATTTCCACTGCTCTCACCACATCAAGACAATGGAATGACTTCTCTTCCCTGGAACATGGTTTTGGAAAAAACGATAGCAGGACAATATCTTGGTTCAGGTGAGAAAATAAATTAGTTCACCATGTACAATATAAATTGGCCATTGGTGTCTCCACGTTTGGGGATTTTGTATACAATTTTTCTTATCCCCGAGAGTGGTAAATCACACATGGCACAATAAATTAAATAATAATATTAATAATTTACAAATCTATAATATCTTATAACCACTGTTTCTGGCAGTATAAAGAGGGGGACCCCCTTTCCATTGAGGGTTTCCCAATTTTAAAACGCTCTTAAAAATGACTGCCCTTCTTTGCCTCCTTGAAATGCTAACTATACCCAATTGTAATTTTCAGATGTTCTCGCCAATACGCTTCCCTTGTGGGGGCTTTATCATTGTGTGACCACTTGTAAGCCTCACGGGCTGGGGTCGCCCCTAGGGACGCAGGCGTGGACAATTCTCTAGCGGGGTCCGGGATGGTCTGCGAGGGAATCCTTTGGTTTTTAAAGAAGTCTCTGGTTAAGCGAACCCATTTGACGGAAAGGGTATATATACTGCGATATATAAAATTCAATATATGATATTGCATATTGAAATATGTTTTTAATGGACATTAATACTAAATTTTGCTAAATATTTAAATCTGTTCCTTTGATGTATTAACGGAAATATAAGAACCCCCTGAAGACCATAATCCCCAAGGTCGAAATGCATTGGGGTATTTTCATACATCAGATGGTGCAATTATTAATACTGTAGGGAATTATATCACGATGAATATTTCTATCCTAATACAGTAAATTATTCCTTGATGTATGTTCTTTCCTAGCTTAGATTGTTTCACCTTATGTACACCAGAGTTCATATTTTAACTTTTGTACTCTATTCATTTTCAATCGTCTTGATAATAAAATCAATACATTTTTACGAAATATTGACCCTTAACCACTTCAGCCCGGAAGGGATTTACCCCCTTTCTGACCAGAGCACTTTTTACAATTTGGCACTGCGTCGCTTTAACTGCTAATTGGACGGTCATGCAATGCTGTACCCAAACAAAATTTGCGTCCTTTTCTTCCCACAAATAGAGCTTTCTTTTGATGGTATTTGATCACCTCTGCGGATTTTATTTTTTGCGCTATAAACGGAAAAAGACCGAAAATTAAAAAAAAAAAAAAAAAAAAGATATTTTCTACTTTTTGTTATAAAAAAAATCCAATAAACTCAATTTTAGTCATACATTTAGGCCAAAATGTATTCAGCCACATGTCTTTGGTAAAAAAAAATGTCAATAAGCGTATATTTATTGTTTCGCAAAAGTTATAGCGTCTACAAACTAGGGTACATTTTCTGGAATTTACACAGCTTTTAGTTTATGACTGCCTATGTCATTTCTTGAGGTGCTAAAATGGCAGGGCGGTACAACCCCCCCCCAAATGACCCCATTTTGGAAAGTAGACACCCCAAGGAAATTGCTGAGAGGCATGTTGAGCCCATTGAATATTAATTTCTTTGTCCCAAGTGATTGAATGACAAAAAAAAAAAAAAAAAATTACAAAAAGTTGTCACTAAATGATATATTGCTCACACAGGCCATGGGCATATGTGGAATTACACCCCAAAATATATTCAGCTGCTTCTCCTGAGTACGGGGATACCACGTGTGGGACTTTTTGGGAGCCTAGCCGCGTACGGGGCCCCGAAAACCAATCAGTTTTGAAGGCCATAAAATGCCCAGATGGCACAACGCCCCCCCCCCCCAAAAACACCCATTTTGGAAAGTAGACACCCCAAGCTATTTGCTGAGAGGCATGGTGAAAATGAAGAAAGACAAGAAAAAAAAAATTTTTCTTCTTTTTTCAATTTTCAAAACTGTGAGACAAAAAGTGAGGTCTGCAAATACTCACTATACCTCTTAGCAAATAGCTTGGGGTGTCTACTTTCCAAAATGGGGTCATTTGGGGGGGGGGGGGGGGTTGTGCCACCTGGGCATTCCATGGCCTCCGAAACTGTGATAGGCAGTGAAGAGTGAAATCAAAAATTTACGCCCTTAGAAAGCCTGAAGGCGGGCTTGGTTTTCGGGGTCCCGTACGCGGCTAGGCTCCCAAAAAGTCTCACACATGTGGTATCCCCGTACTCAGGAGAAGCAACAGAATGTATTTTGGGGTGTAATTTCACATATTCCCATGGCATGTTTGAGCAATATATCATTTAGTGACAACTTTGTGCAAAAAAAAAAAAAAAAAAAAAAAAAGTCTCTTTTCCCGCAACTTGTGTCGCAATATAAAATATTCCATGGACTCGACATGACTCTCAGCAAATAGCTTGGGGTGTCTACTTTCCAAAAAGGGGTCATTTGGGGGGGTTTTGAACTGTCCTGGCATTTTTATGCACAACATTTAGAAGCTTATGTCACACATCACCCACTCTTCTAACCACTTGAAGACAAAGCCCTTTCTGACACTTTGTTTTCTTGCAAAAAAAAAAAATAATTTTCTCATGTAAATTACTTTGAACCCCCAAACATTATATATTTTTTAAAGCAAATGCCCTACAGATTAAAATGGTGGGCGTTTCATTTTTTTTTTTTACACAGTATTTGTGCAGCGATTTTTCAAAAGCATTTTTTGGGGAAAAATACACTTTAAATTTTAATGCACTAAAACAAACTATATTGCCCAAATGTTTGATGAGATAAAAGATGATCTTAGGCTGAGTACATGGATAACAAACATGACATGCTTTAAAATTGCGCACAAACGTGCAGTGGCAACAAAATAAATACATTTTTAAAAGCCTTTAAAAGGTTACCACTTTAGATTTACAGAGGAGGTCTACTGCTAAAAATTACTGCCCTCGATCTGACCTTCGCAGTCATACCTCACATGCATGGTATGCATGGTGCAATTGCTGTTTACATTTGACGCCAGACCGACGCTTGCGTTCGCCTTAGCGCGAGAGCAGGGGGGGACAGGGGTGCTTTTTTTTTTTTTTTTTTTTCTTTCTTTCCTTTATTATTTTTTTGCTTTTTTTATCTTAAACTGTTCCTTTCATTTTTTTTTTAATAATTTTTATTGTTATCTCAGGGAATGTAAATATCCCCTATGATAGCAATAGGTAGTGACAGGTACTCTTTTTTTGAAAAAATTGGGGTCTATTAGACCCTAGATCTCTCCTCTGCCCTCAAAACATCTGACCACACCAAGATCGGTGTGATAAAATGCTTTCCCAATTTCCCAATGGCGCTGTTTACATCCGGCGAAATCTAAGTCATAAAATGCTTGTAGCTTCCGGTTTCTTAGG